>VXAC01006419.1:111649-121738 GCA_013399225.1 Rhipidura dahli | reverse complement strand
TGAATGGTAGATTAAAAAGCAATCATTTCCTCCGAGAAAAGTATACAGGGAGAACTTAGGGATTTGAAGATTTTCTTTTACACTCTATGAAAAAAAAAAAAGTAAAAAAAGTTGATAAGAAAATATTTTCAAATGTAATAGATATGAACAAAATGTAGGACTTAAAATACCTTGCTGGAATTGATTGCATTCAAAGTTGTTGCATTAAGTTGCAGTTTCTCAAATAAATCGTTAAGTATGACCTTAAATCTTTGTNTCTTCACCCTTTTTGTAGATATGTAAATATGAGTACATGTATACACATACACACACATATAGTCAGCATTATACTTAAATGAATTTTGTTAATAATTACATTTGCAAGTTACAATGAAGCCAATGAAGTTACAATTGTTTTGAAATCTATTTTTCTTTTTTTTTTTTCAAAGGAACTCCAATTTTGTCATTGGAAAACAGATGAAGTTGACATATTTGTTTTCAAATGTTTATGCCCAAATTTTCCCCAGAAATTCCATCATTGTCTTCTAACAGTCCCCAGCAACAGCATAGGGTTACAAAACAGTTATGGAAAGATGTGGACTCAATGGCAGATCAGATTAAAGGGCTATTTTCCTTCATGGTTTTGTGCCTGTATTTGTAGGTGGACAGGTTGAGTTTATTCATCCAGTCAGTTGAACATCTGTGACAATATCAATTCTGAATGTAAAAATTTTGTCTCTGTCAAAACTTCTGCCTATGTATGTGTATATATATATATGTATATATATAGGTATATGTATATATGTATGTATATATATATATATGTACACCATTGCAAATGTGCTTTTTTTGCACACTGAGCTATATTCCATAAGGCCTTTCTCGTAGGAGCAGCCAGTTTATATTCAGTTTGGATTCAGCTTGTTACAAATAGATGCATATTGGGACATCTTACAGGAAATTTTTCCTTGTTATTTCTTTTCTGTTTAGCAAAAATAAACAAACAAAAAGTTTAGGCTAGAAAGGTGTATACACTGCTCATGGAATTTGAAAGTTTATGAAAGGATGGAAGAAACTTCCTTTTGCATTCTGGACACAGTGGAAGAGCTGGTAAAAATTGTTTCAGTGGTAGGAATGTGTTTAATATCCAAAGTCACAGAGGGTGTGCTTATTCTTTATAGCTGCTTACGTACTTTCCATATAGGTATAACTGTCTCTTTCCTACAACTGGGTAAAAAAGGGATATTGTCCTAGATTTGCAAATCAAATTGAATACACAGTTTAGTGTACTTAAGTAACATCACTGAAATATTATTAAATAAAATAATTAAAATTTACATATGAAGTCTAGTATTCAAGGGAGTGTGTCTTGGTCTGGAAAACTGGTGTGAGATTTATAAATGCACATGACCATTTTGTTAAGGAAACACTCTTTGAGGAAGCAGTTTAGGACATCTAAGTATCAACAAAAATCACCCAACCTTTCCTAGATACTTCAGAAGTATAAGCAAGATTGTGTCTAATTTCAAAGTCTTTACATGCTTTCATAGCAGCTTTGGGGTGAAATTTGTATAAGGTCTTCAGTTACTAAGATGCAGATGAGTGAAAGCTGTCCATGCCACCAAAGCAATGGGCTCAGTGCTATTCAGGAGATGGGATTCCAGCTCACCAGCTGCTGTGTCCTTTTTAAGCATGAAGCAAGACTTTCACCCCTTCTTCTTTATCCTCTGATTGGCAGAGCAGTGGTCTGTTCACAGTCAGAGGAGCAAAAGGACAAGTGGGAAAGGGGAAGAAGAGGAGAGACTGCACAGGAGAATCTTTACAAGCACACACATCTCTCCTACAGCTTATTTGACAGATCTCAGTGGAGAGTGCACTGTAGAAAGAAAAACATGTCACTGCTCTGAAACTGTCTTTTCTAATTCAGTGCATCCATGTATTGTTATAAATCAGTTTCCCAACCACTGAAAGATACAGAGACAAGAGAACAACTTTGACTGTTAGCCATCAACTCAGATAAGGAAAACTTTCTTTCAGCATTAAGCTGCCAGCAGATAAAAAAAAAAGACTGAAAATATAAATTAATGTTGAATGTTTTGCTTAGGAAGGGGTTCCTTCTACTCATGTTCTTATGCTCGCAGGAGTCAGACATTTACATTTAGCCCTCTTCTGGGGTTTTAAAGGGACTTCTAAAAGCACCTGGAATTCTTCATTACAAATTGCAGCCACTTAATGTTTCCATATTCTTACACACAGTGTAAGTTCTTAATCACAGTGTTGCTGACTGGCAAAGTTGTTGTATAGTCAAGGATCCAAGCTTCATGCTTGAGGTTAATTTATTACTGTTTTATTAGAGGTTATCATAGAAGCATATTGGTAACAATATATACCTTACACTTGGGAGTCATATTTCACCACCAAGTTCCTTGAAACCTATGTATACATATGCACATTTCTGCAGGGACACTGGCAATTTTACTATAAACTTATGATCAACTGAATACTTGAATAAGAAATAGAAAGATAATAATATTCAAATCCCATTATTGGAACAATGTACTTATCCCAAGGTTAAACATAAAAGCCAATGATATTTTTAATGAATAGACTGGGGTTTATTGACTCTGAGAAATTCTTCCTTCTTGTATATACTTCACCACTGGAGCTGGGTAATGTGCCATTAACTCATGATTTTTCAGGATAAAGAGTCTGGAACACTGAGAATATATATTATCCTCTAGCCTCAATTTGCCATAGTAAGCAAAAAGCTATTATGCATGAGTATCTCAGGAAAACAATAGATCCCATCTTCATATTAGCATCTCTGCTTTGTTGGTCAGCAAAGATGTATTTTGCCACCTTAGTCTCTGGGCAGACATCTGTCTTGGGGATGGTTTATTATCCCATCCCATTTTTTGGGTTTTTGATCTGTTCTGTTTCGTTTGTGCCTGGGGTGGCTGCTGTCCCCACCCCATCCCCCATCCTCCCTGGCTCTGGGACAATCGCGATGTTTGGGAGCCAGGCTGGGGGGTCCAGAGGGAGTTGGGGGCGGGACAAATGGCAGACCCTCTCTTCTGGTGCATGCGGTTCGACTGGACACACATGGCTGGTATCTCTAACCAGGGATATCGCTGCTTCTGTAGGTTTTGCCTGCTTCATTTTTTTGTTTGGGTTTTTTGGGTTTTGGGTTTTTGGATTTTTGTTTTTTTGGTTTTTTTGCTTCAGCACTGTGACTGAGCTTGGCAGATTGGCTTCTTTTGCTATTCTGCTGTCAGGGAGCCCAGGGGCAGTGCGTGTCCTGCCAGGACCTGGGAACACCCCACTTCTTACTGGGGGCTGTCCCTCTCCACATAGCTGGGACACAGGTTCCAGCCAGCAACGGTGAAAAATCCTAGGGAGCACTTCCCCTGCCATGTTCCAGAGCTGGGCAGCTGCTGCCCAACCCCTGCCATACTTCTGCTGTTTTCTCTGGGTTTGTGCTATACTAAAGCTTTTCACTCTCTGCCTGTCCGGAGCTCCTGCCATTCCAGCTTGCTTCTCCTGAGGTTTCTGCTACAGCTCTTTTTTCTATCCAGAGGGGACACCAGGATCAGATGCCCCTGAGGATTCATAAAGGAAACCCCTTCCCCATCCCTTTCTACCATCGTTCACACCGACAAAGGCAGCCGGACCCGCGCCACAGCGCCCCCTGCAGGCGCGGGGAAACCATCGCACCCGCCCTGCCCGGCCGGGAGCCACCAGCGCCCCTGCCGGCTGTGAGCGGAACTGCACCGAAGGGGAAAGGGCTTGCGGCCGAGAAGGCGGTCACTGGGCTCCTGGCTCCGTTTGTTGTTGCTGCTGTTGTTGTTTTTGTTTGCCTTGTTATACATTCTAGTAAAGAACTGTTATTCCTTTTCCCATATCTATGCCTAAAAGCCCCTTGATTTCAAAATTATAACAATTCAGGGGCGGGAGGTCATATTCTCCATTCCAAGGGAGGCTTCTGCCTTCTTTAGCAGATACCTGCCTTTCAAACCAAGACATCTTATTTATATAACTTTGGTTTATCAGTTTGCTTCATTAAGAATGAAGCCTTTCTCTAAAGGATAACTTTCAACCTCTAACAGGCTAGTCATTTACAGAGCAACAGAGACAACACGCTGCATTTAAAAAGCTTTAAGATACCATTTAAAGCTTTAAAAGTAAAGCCTCACTTCTAACAATACACTTGCTGCTCAAAGTTCAGACACTTTTCTGAATGAAGAAATACCATTTAAAATGAAAAATTTACTCATAAATTTATTTTTCTCCAACTTGTGAAAAACAGCTCAAAAATATAGCTACAATCTCATGGTACCTGGTAGTAAAACAAAGAGAAGTGAGGGCAGAGCAGGAGGATAGAAAGGCTGCCTGAGAAATCAGTGGATGTTTGATGGAAGGTAAAATGACATCTTTGATGTAAAAGAACCCTAAAAATGTAAACTAGAAGGATGATGTACCTAACCATTCTAGTGTAATGGACATGATTTTCACTTGGACAGATAAGATGTTATTTAGATTCTGTCATGAAATATAAGTCTTCATTTTCCTTATACATTCAAGTAACTAGATTTTCCACTCAGCAAAGCAGCACAGTTAAGTAAGTCAAGGGATGGCATCAGATGCTCAAAGTTTAAACACCTCTCTTGTGGGGCTGTGTTTTACTTACTCTACTTAGCCAAATGTAGTACATTTATTTCTAGGTATCTCAAATGCACAACTCCCTTTTCCCATTATTGTTTCTGGATAAAAACTAGCTTCTGCTCCTGTTCATTTGCATTTTTTGTTGGAATGGGGAGGAGGAAGCAGGGTCTTGTACAGACCAACCTCATTGTGCTAGCTGCCAGCATAAAGTGATGTGTGCGTGTGTGTGCGCGCACGCGTGTGTGTGTGTAAGGAATGTTCCTTAAGATTGGAATAGCATAAAAGAGTGGGTAGTTTTTTCCATGCAATTTTCAACCTATCCTTTCTATACATTTAAGAGCTTCATTCAAAGATCTTTAAAGTCAGGATCTTTTCTGGCTCAAATGTTACTCAGATCAGCTTAACAGAGAGATAATCAAAGAGTTCATCATACATAATCGCCATCTAGCAAGAATTTCTTTCAATTTCCTTTTTTTCTTTCCAAAGGAAAGTGTTATTTAGGTTCTGTCAGGAAATGCAAGGTTTCACCTTTTTATATAGTAAAGTAGCTAGATTTTCTACCCATTGCATCACTTTATGACTAACAATCCTGGACATTTCCTGGATACATTTTCTTCTCCAGCTGTCAAAATATTTAATGTTCACAATTAGACATTACAGTTGAAAGTGCTACATTTTGTTTCTGCAGCTTTGGGAAGAAATGCTACCTTGGTCCCACTGGGTCATCTAATAGCAGGTTTCTGCAAACTTCTGGGATAAACTGTGCCTATATTCAGGGTACTAAAAGCCCCAAGTGCTGTGATTTTCAAACACAGGTTGAGGAGCACTGGCTATTAGTTTACCTTTCCTGGTCGGACATGTGGATTGAATTATCACTTTCAAACCCCAGCTGTGTCTTTTGGGAATGGAATATGAAAAGATGAAGAGAGAGAGAAATTACTTGCCAGCTGGAAAGAAATGGTGGCTGCAGTCCTGGGGATTAGCAGTGGCTGAGCTTAAAACAAGAGAAGATGTTGGAAAGAATAGAGCCTTTCCTGAGCTGTGGGTCAACTCCAAATATGCTTCATGAAAGAAAAGAGTCCTAGGATGAGGGAAGCCAGAGAAATATGCAGCACTCCCTGGATTGGGGCTGTCTGGATGCTTCAAGTGACAAGCAGAAAGGGGTCCCAGGGTCCACACTGAAGACCAAGGGACAGAGTGGATCAGAAGCTGGGAAAAATGCTGCAGGGACATCAATTACTAGCCAGCAGTACAAGAAAGAGAGAAACTCCCGGAAGCAGCAGAACAGAGCCACCTGGCAGAACTGGGGAAGAAAGGACCTGACGAGAAGCTGCAGCTTCTTCCTTTGCTGATGATTTGAGCTCAAAGCAACAACCCATTTCTTGTGCAGATGCTTAAACAATAGAAAAGCCTTCTGCAGTCAGCAGACTGGAAACCAGCCTAACAACATGGCACAATTTCTGTGTTCCTGCTGAAGCGGTCTGGGATGTTTTTAACTAATCATAATTTTAGCAAAATATGCTGCTTCACCTAAATTAATATTTACTAGAACCTGCTTCTCTCAACAAAACTTTAAATGAAAACTTGTCTAAAGACTAAGATCATCCAGTAAATTTTGACCACAGAAGTACCTGCTTCTGATCTACTCCTTTTCTCAAAACATTTGAAAGGTTTTGCTTTTATTTCACTTGCTTACCATATAAAGTTAAATCACAGCTCTCAGAAAGATTTCCCAAATGGGAATTTATGAAGAAAACCAAACAAAGTCCAGTTCCAAGGTTGTAAAGAGTAGCTTTCAAAATCCTGTTTCACTCTGACCTCTCTATTGCAATGCAAGGAAAGGTGCATCTCTGTAAATCAGCACTGTATAGACCTCAGTCAGTGTGTGGGTAAGGGCATCATGGAAAGGAGCCAGGAAAACATCTGAGAGACCTAAGAAACAAGAGTGCATAAACCTGAACATGACTTTAAAAGTAAGATAGATTGTATTTATTACAAACTTCTGTAATTCATTTTCATATTGATGTATCGGTCCATAACATCCATAATATTTCTTTGGCTAAACCAAAGAGAATTAGTAGAAATTTCAGAAATGTCCTAGCAAACTCTGAAATTCCAGCTTGAAAAGGTAAGAGTTTGGAAAGATGTTTAATGTCCAATAACCTGAATAATCACTGCAGGAACCTTTGAAGGTACACTAAAATGGATGGTTAGTCTCCTAGATACAACTGAAATACTAGTCCAGCTATGTATTTAGACACTTAATGCCTTAAAAAAATATAAATCTGGGCCTGACAGCTCATCTGTCATCCAGTAACTGAAAAACCCTAGGATTCTTCAAGATTTGGTGCAAGTTTTGCTGTATATTACAGCAAAAACTACGAATGTTCAGGCCATAGGAATAATGCATAAATAAAATCCATAAAATTTCTATAAGGTGAGGGGAGGCAAATACAGCTATAGATGATATTATAGAGAAGTAGAGAAAGGGAGATTTTGATTATTTGGATGACAGACACAATCCTGGAATTTACCTTTTTTACCAACGTGAATTCAAAACAAAAAGTTCAGGTCTCCTCATCATCTCCTTCTGAAGAGAACTTGTATTATTAATAAAAGACTGGACTACATTCCTCTGAAGAAAAAGAAAGACTACTGTATCCCAAGCAGATGTGCTGTTAGAGCTGACACTTCCCATATTACAGCAACTTTTGAGGCTTTTATTTCAGGTTAAAAGTAGGATTAAAGGATGATTCTGGAGAGAGGAAAAATGGGTAAGTGGCATAAGGGAGATGTTCTGAAGAGATTATTTTTTACACAGCATATTTTCTTCAAGAATACTTTTGTATAGCTTTTTGGTCTTGGTTTTGGGGGAGTTTTTTTAATACTTATTTCATAATCACCTGGTCAGGTATTATCTTTTTGAAAAATGTATGTGTAAACAATAAACAAGGGATGAAGGAGAGCTTGAAAACTGTATACATTCAGGTTTTTTTTTTATAAATTGGTATAATATATAAAGGAAATTATAAACTGAATGTATGGAGATACAGTCTAGATGCAAACTATCAAGAGGGACATTAATAGAATCATTACAAAACACAAGTAGGATGCTGGTGACAAAAAAACTTGATATTGTTGGAGAGGCAGAATTAATTCTTGTCATAGTACTTCCAGAGAAAGCAGAAGGTCACATCCTGAAGAATGCAAAGGTGAAGTGTTAAAAGTTTTATGATGCTGAAGCAGACAGACTATTAAAAGTAAGTGAAGTTCACAAGGTTTTAGAAATTCAAGTTAATTGAGGAGAAAAGAACACAAGATTTTTTTCTACTTGCTTGGGAGTCTGAATGATTACTGCTCAAACGGGGTGAGTAATTCAGAGCTGATATTTGCTCATAAAACCCTAAATTAGTACTGCAGACCTATGCACTCAGTAACATTAACAGCATTAAGAAATGAGATCTTTACACATGATTTAGAGCTATTTGAAATTGCTGAAGGCAGCATGGCTTCAGGAAATAAATTTTTCCTTCACTAACACGCATTGTGGCCAGAGGGAAGAAGAACTGAGGTAATATATGGGTAATAGCAAAAGAGAATCCTAAGGAGGCTTTGAATTCTGATCTATGATACAGCTTCTCAAATTTGAAGGTCACAAATCATTGTGTTCTAGACCAGGTTTTGGCCAATCTCTTGCTAAATGAATGGGTATTTGTTTTGAAGTTGGCCACACTATCACACCAGCAATTCAGCTAGCACTTCATCCAGACCAAAGACTTTTATTTTACACATATTGCAGAGTCACTAAAGTTATCTGAATTTGTACAAGCAAACATAAAATTAGATGAATCTGACCAGTCTGAGGTCTGCATTGATTTGTGACAGTCACTGTGATACACTGTCCAGCTTTGAAGTAAGCTCTAGAATTCTGCAGTGAATTTGAGTACTTGAAGAACCTCTTGCTGTGGTCTAGCAGAGCTTCTGCTACATCTGGTGCAGTCCCCATTGTTTCAGCACACTGTATGACTCATAATCCAAATCCAAATAACATGGAAGAAACAAACATACACGCAAAGACACTGAGAAAAAAAAAAAAAAGTATTATAGTAGAAGCATTTGATCTTCAAAAGCACCATTGCTGAGGAAGAAATGAAGGTAGGTTAGCTCAGGGTATTCAGAAACTGTGTTTGGAACAACGGATCAGGTAGAGGTTCGTGTTATCAAAGATAATTTTAAATTTATTTGTTTCTCATGAACAGTGAGAAACTCAGTGGGGAATAAGATAGACAAAGGCACATAAAATATACTGTTGCTTTGAACTAGGACAGTTGCACCCAGAAAACCACTGCAGAAGCCTCAGTTCAAACCATCAAACAGGAGAAAAAGTTGCCTTTTGCTATTCAGCATTTTATTCTAATATTCTATTTTTCCATCTTAACTCATGTAACACCTGTATTACCAGGCCTATGCTGGAGGTCCATGTCTCCACCATCACCCCTCAACTTGCAGATAGATGTAACACTGCATAGAATAGTTGTTAGAATAGCAGAGCTAACATGTTAAAATTAAAAGGGAGTGCCAAATTGTAATCAGACAACTAATTTTTCTAGGTGATAAAACTTCTAATCACAGTATTTCCAGACAGTCTGATTATACTATGGACAAAATAAGTGAAAACAGTATGCCAGGGAAAGTCTGCCAGCATTATAAAACTGACAGAGAAGAGACACTGGAATAAACTTATTAGATTCAGAAAAAAAATTTACAGAACAATTGTCAGAAGGAAAGCTTTTCCCCATCGATCTCTAAAAAGAATGAATTAGAATATTCTCCTTCCCATCCAAACCTGAGAAGCAGCCATATTTAAAGCAATTTTGACTGGTCTGGCTTACTTTTGGCAGGCCATGAGATCACAAGAGATCAAGGAGTTGTGTCACTGGTGCAGAGCCTGAGTCTGGACAGATGTACTGTTTGCTATAGGTGCTGGTATTACAAAGATGCAGACTTGGCATATGTTTGCGTTTAGGATATTTTCTTTTTGTTTCTTTCTTGTAGGGAATTTTCCCCAGTTTTGTTGCTAAGAAATAATAATGACTGGTACTTAAGAGAGACAAAAGAATTAACCACAGAGAAAAGGGAGGAGTGCAACTGGATTTACTAGCCTAGCTGAAGGGCATTCTCTCGGGAAGGGCAGAGAAACCACGAGATGTGGGCTGGGGGAAAGGGCTCAGCGCAACTCCTAGCTCTCTCACTGTCAGCTGCAGAGGATGGTCAAGCTGCTGCTTACTGGGGGAAAATTCACTGCTGCTGCCAGAGCCCAGCCCTGTCCTGTTTCCCCTGCCATGAGTGAGCCTTTGCTCATGAGAGCAGCCATTGAACTGGGACCTTACTAACACTCTACCCCACCAAAAAAAAAAAGGATCTTCACCACCTGCTTGGATGCCTCAG
>VXAC01006419.1:44540-108118 GCA_013399225.1 Rhipidura dahli | reverse complement strand
TTTTTTTTTTTTTTTTTTTTTTAAATTTGGGTTGGAAATGTCCCTTTTTTTTCCACTGTATTATAAAATCTTTGCCCTGCTTCCCATCTGCTGTCTTCAAGAGATCAATTGTAGAGCATTCATCAGTTGAAGCGGGTGGCTTTTCAGCCACAGTTTCTCTAAAATCCATTTTGCCAGTCCCATGTAAACTGAAATGGGTCACTTTTCATCAGCCTTGGCATTAAACCTCTGTACTCTCCTATGAGCCCTATCCAATAACTTAAGAGGGGTCGGAGTGGGAAACAAATTACGTGTCTCTTAATTCTACTTTTCTCATTCAGATGCCAGATCAAAACTAGATCTCCCTGGGCCAGAGCACTTTGTCATGTTACCTGCAATAATTCTGGTTTGTGAATTATGCCTGGTCAGTTTAGTGTCTCAGTTTGGTCACATTAATCTCTTTAAATCACTGAACAGTACCATCTCATTTTCATCCTACAGAAAGAAGCTGTCAGACTTTTTGTCTATTGCCGGGCACACTGATTACTCTGCTGACTCCACAACAGTCGGAGGAACCCAGAGGTCTCACAAGCAGCATCAGGACCAGCCACCAAAGATACCCAGTCCTCAGCCTTCACTATCTCATCCATTACTTAACAACCATGTAAATGGCACATTAATCCCAGATGATATGATGTAAGAGATCCCATGTCATATACCTTAGCAGATTAACAGCTCACTGTCTATCCCAAGTTGCATGAACACAGAAAAGCATTGTGAATTAATAGACAAAAATTAAATTATAATTACTAGAGGATTCTATATTTATATACACCATTTTTATCAGCCTTGAGGTGCTTACCTGTGTTATTATATTTAGAAAAAGACCAGCTAAATATAATGCATTCAGTCTGTGTACATAATCCCGATAAACCCATGATGCAGATATGTTTTTGAAATTCCATTATTATGGATCTGTCTGCATTCATTTGCCTTAGATCTTCAAATGATCCATAAATTAGGAAATATGATTGATAATTTCAGTAAATACCTTAGAAAAATCCATACAGAGATTTCAGAATTCATTTGGAAGTGGAACCTGTCATCCTGCCAAAGAATTCATTTTGACTGTTGTCATTAAAAATAGATATTTCAATATGCTCCTTTTTAAACTAACAACTGTTAAGATGTGGGGGTTCTTTTCCAAAATTACAAGTTGTGTTTAAAATAGAGCCTTTTTCTGTTAAACATGGGTGATTAAGAGGAGAGAAAAACTTTTCTGCTATGGAAAATTGTAAAAGGTATGGATGGGAAATGAATGTATCTGCTACTGCTACAGATGTTTGCAGTCAGAGGCACCTAGATACTGTTGCATGGTGTCAACTCACAAGATTATTTTGGAATAGAACAGTTCAGATGAAATTACCATCTTGGCCATCTAGAAACAAACCTGCACACAATGGAAGAAATATCAGGTTGCTTAGTATATCTATTTATCTAGGGGCCTTTAAAATGGCATTTTATCAAATTAAGAAAAAAAAAAAAAGCATCTTTTAACCATTCTCTTGGAAACGAAGTAAGGTCATTGGGTTTTATTTCTGCCATAAAGGAAGAAGGGAATGAAGTTCCCCATGAGTTTTGGGGTAAAATGAGGACTAGCCATAACTACTAGAAGAAAAAAGCTGAGCACGTTCCTTTCCCTCCACTCCTATTTTGTCAGTCCTTTCCATTATTTGTCTCTTACAGTTTCCTCTGATTTCTTAGCTTCCCTGATAAAAACAAGTGGGGTTTTTTTAACTCAGAAAGTAAACAAATAGATAAACAAGATTCCCATGAGAAAGCCGCCCAAGTTCATTTATATATACCTATCACAATGTATTCCTTTTAGCTTTTGAAAATTGCATAAGCTGATAAACCTAAGATTTTGAGAGAGAAACTTACTATGAACTGAAAATGTAGTTAGGCAACAGTTTCCCAGAGACTTGTCACAATTTGGAGAAATGTGTCAAGATTTGATTTTGCCTTATAAGGAAGTATTAAGTTGCTTTAAAAATAGAAATATATTTATAAGCTGTAGAAGGATAACATTCCAGGACACTGCATGATGAACTAGATGTACTCATAGTGCTGGTAAGGGTGCTTCACAAGTAAAGCAGTCACAACTGAAGAAATTAGCCAACTTTAGAAGAGGGACTAAAAGGGAGGAAAAGTTGTCCAAAGGACAGCAGCTGCAAAAAGAATAGTTTTTAAAAACTCATAAATGATCTAGATTCGGACCAAATCAAGGGATTTAGGAATAATGCCATAATCTACTACTGGCTGTTTTTATATCTGTTAGAGAGGCTGATACATAGCTCAAAATAGGATAGAATAAATTGTGCAAGAACTAAACTGGGATTTCTAATAAGCAGGTTTTAAAACACAGTATGATTTTTTCTATTAGGATCTTCTTCAGTTGACAGTGAAATAGAGAAATAGAATGGAGTAGATAATGAAATACAAGCCCTAGAATTTCCAAGGAAAATCTTATTTGCTTGAACATGGCAGAGAGATGTTAAACCTTATGAGCCAGCTAAAATGATCAGTAAAATTTGGGTTTCCTCATATACTGGGCATGGATGTTCCATTGGGTATGCTAACAACTGTGTAAAATTCAGTCTATTTCTTCATGAAGATATGCCTGAAGCAGATATTAAAAGGAAACTGAATTATGGATTAGGATTTACACTGGGGGAAAGAACTGAGAAGAACTCAGATGTGAATACAAACCAATATTTTATTGCCTAAAGATCAACTGTGTTAAAAATGTGAGAAATTTAGAGCAGGATATAACTTTGAAAGAATCACCCTCAGTAGGGTATGCACAACACCAGGACAGTAAACCCCCAATTGCCCTAAACGAGATTTTTCCAGGAGCTTGGTTACAGAAGTTTATTTCCTTAAAGGAAGGCAAGTTGTCAATCAGCAAGTATTCTGTTCAAACACTTCTGAGTTTCTTGTCGATAAATACAACATAAGTTTAGAGACAGAAATGGCAAAGGTCAGTTCATGAGTGGAAGAATATTTCAGAATATCTCAAGATTTCCAGCTTTGCTTAGCACAGTCAGGGAAATAAATACCTCTCTACATAAAAGAAGGTCATAACAACCACTGTGTTAGTACCCTGCTATTTCACAGTGTTAACAGCATCCCCATGCCAATGGAAATGTGAATGAAATAGTGAGGAATGACTGCATTTATGAAAGGAGACCATTAGGCCACCATTAGGCTCTGTCACTGATATGCTGATGGAGAAAATATTGCTGTTGGGATTTGCTGTCAGTGCCCAAAATCTCTGTGGCCAGTGAGAGAATAAAAGTGGGAAAAATTTTGGAAACTGTAGTATAACCTAATCTTTACATTGGAAATTGCTTCAGAGATCAGGTTCAGTAGAAACAGTGAAGTGCTACTCTACCTAATGACCACTCTCCTAAAGGGAAGATTTGATCCCAGAGTTCATGCAGCATGCAGTACACATTTCTGCTACATTGCAAAACATTAATCTCTTTATACAGATGCCTTATGTTCCAGACAGGGCAGGTATCAATGTTCAAAGCAAATCTGACGTGGACAAATCTAGGATTTCTTGTTTACCCAGCATGCAGGGTCGTGAATTACACATATATGAAGACATAAGTCACACATAGGTGTCTGCACTCTTACACTCCTAACCTCCAGCATGGGTTCTGCCTCTGCCAAGTAGATTCTACAGACTTGTCACTGAAGTGCAAAGGTTAAGTGGCCTTCTGGATGGAAGGCTTTAATCAATCAGAAATTAGGCCTCCTTGAACATGGCTTACATTAAAAAGAAAAATAAAGGAGAAAAATAAAGTATCATGGCTGAGGCTCCATGTCCAGGACAGCATGTAACTCACCAGCATCCAAAACAGCAGCAATTCTCTATTTCCAGCCCACAGTAACCTCCAGGAGAATGCTTCAGCTCCAGGACATATTGACAGGGAAGTGAAAGTGATACTTAATGTCCGCTTAACAGCAAGGAACAAATCATTCGCAAAACTGAAGCAGGTGGTCACCATATCTTTCATTTGGGTAGGTTGATATGGGCTGGAGGGGCTGGGAAGTAGATTACGCAATAAGTGGAATGAATAAGTCAATTACCAGCTTCATTCTTGGTCCTCAAATGTTCTACCTAAAATTCATCCATGTTAGAGATTTATCCAAGTCATGTTTCCTTTCTCTGTTTTCCCAGAAGACTCTGGAAGTCCTGCTAAATCAAGACAAAGAGGCTGAAATTATATTAGCACTGAATTCATACCTCACAAAGGAATATATGTGGACAGACCAAATGTGTATAAAATCTGATTTTGTTTTCAAAGAAATTTTGTATACTATCAGAAGTTTATAAAGCAGTATTTCTTTTTTCCCCCTAGCAAAATCATAATTCATTGATTATATTCACTGATAACTCTGCAAGAAGGGAATTAATGCTTCAGGGTGGCACCTAAGTAGAAGTATGTGTGAGCAAGGTGCTATGACAGTTCTTCTGAAGCAATAAAATATATAATGGATATGGTATAGGGTTTATAAATGGTGGTCATCTGCACCCTCCACCCTTGAACATAAGAGGTGCAGGCTTCCTGCTGATTTTTTTCTGTTTATTACACTCTTACTACTCCTTCAAAGCATAAGGACAACTTGCATTGCAACACTGAGTACTGTAAAACACCTATTAGTTAATGAAGAATTTTCTAAATTAATAATGTCTCAAGCCTAAAAAAGTATTGACTGGATTAGATTATTTTAGTGGGGTCTCAGAACATGGTACTCTGATTTGTTCAGAAAAACCTTCTGGTAAAGATTCAAAAGGCAGAATAAATGGAATAAACAATAAAATCATAACTTTCAAGTGAACTTGTCTTTCTGCTGTCTTTGAGAGAGACCAGCATAGAGATTTTCAAAATCTGTAATGAACAGCACCTGCATTTTGAGTTACACCACATGTGAAGGTGTGGGGGCCCACCCAGCTCCTCCAGGAGAAACTTTGGCTCCTCTGGCTGCACCAGCCTTAGCATTACGCTGGCTGGATGAGATGGAGTCAGGAGGCCACCCAGAAGAAGAACTGTAAAAGGGATACTCACCTCCTATCCTTGAATTTGGTATAGCCCCCTTACCCCTAAAGAGAATGGTTCCATCTGGGGCAGTGCCAGGGGTAAAGGGGGAAGGAAAATCGATGCCCAGTGGGCCGGTCTGAAGTGTCCATCAAGGCTGATTTCCAGAAAGTTCCCGGAAAGGCATCAAGTGATTGGTTTAAACCTGACTGACAAGTTAACCCCTCCCTGTTGAAGTTGTTCTATTGGTTGTCATCGATGTAATGTTGTTAGTGACTGGATGTTTTCCTCGATACCTCCCTGTTTTTGTGTGGTATAAAAGCTATGGTAATTCAAATGTGAGTCGGAGTCTGTTCCTGGTTCCCTCCCTGAATAAATTCCCCTTGTTCACCTGTGACCGGCTCCCTCTCTTTCTCTACACCGCCGCCCTTCAGACAAGGCTAACTACTTCACCTGCGCTCAGCAAGCAGGCCTGAGAGCTCACCGCTGGCACCACAGGTGGTGTTGACACACAGCTGAGCCGTGCCTCCCTGGGACTCCCCGTGGACTGTCTGTGTTGGGCCTCAGCACGAGGTCTGTGCAGGGGACATGAAGCCGGTCTCCAGCACCACTGCTGTTTCACAGCGGCTGCCCGGTCTGGAACCTCGAGGTCGCGTTACTCCTTGGCTTGGGCTCCGGCACCAGAGGGCTATCTACCGGGTGTGCTGAGGATCCACCAGATCCCCACGGAACGAGACATAAAGGGTTTATGTCAGGAATCACTACCACCTAAACCAGGGTCATTTGATGTTTCAAAAGTAAAAACCCTTTTCATGGAAGAGATTATGGCAATATAAACTGGGAGTCTAAGCTCACAGTCACCCACCAGGGCTGGACTGTTTTGCCCACTCCTGCTAGGCAGCATGACTGTGACACTCAGGGTATGGCTGAGCTCCCTAATTGCCATTGTACCTTCATTGGGACAAGACTGCTTAAGAAGCTTGTGTTAATAGCACTACACTGCAATTTTTCCTGAAAATACATAGTGAAAATAATATATTGTGATGATAATGACTTCCTGACTGAAGTACTAAGTCAAATATGTCAGAAGTAATAAATTTAGGCTGGAGAATTACCAGTAATACTAATCATTACAGCAAGGATAGATCTGAAAGTGTTGAAGATTAATGTGGTTACTCTTGATTCTGGAGATAATTCTTTTGAGAACTGCCTATTTCCTCTGTTCATCTCACTGGTTGATTAATACTGGCTCTATCATTCTGAACAATATAAATCAATTCAATTGACAATGTCAATCTGCCTTTTTGACATCTCCAGAGCAACTGCTAACTTCAGTACAACAGCTGTGGTATCTGCTTTGTTTAGCAGATGCTGTAGCAGAGAGTCATAGAAGGTTTCAAGTGTATTTATTAATTTGATATAAAATGCATGAAAGAAGCACATAGAGTTAGTGCTTTGTTTCCTCCTCTCAAAATTGCAACTGGGCCAGTAACACTTAATACAAAGTTAATTTAGTCAAGATACTGGAGAGCCACTTGGCTCTGTTTCTAAATTCCTTCCTTTGTCCTTTGCAAAGCTTTGAAATGTTACTTTAGAGGTGGATGTTGTAATAAGCCTGTTTCTAAGAGGATCAAAGTAGCAGAGCTGCACAAAGCAGCATCAAAGATACACAACAGAGAGCCCTTTAATGAGCAAGAGGGACATAACTCTTTTCCCCAATAATAAAACCCTAAACCAGGATTTAGATTAAATATTTAAAATTGAAAATTATTTTATTTTGTCTGGAGCTTGCTAGCAGAAAGTAAAAACCTCAAAGAGGAGAGGAAATTTCTCCAGCTGACTCGGCTAAAATTTAATGACTGTCATTTGCTGGATGGCTTTACTATCACTTAATGGAGTCCAAATACCTGTGGTCTAAACTAAAGGGGGCAGTGACGGCCAGCATGGGCACAGGCAGGACAGCAGCCTTGTACTAGAGCAGATTCCTTTCCCATGGATATGAAAATAGAAAGCAAACATACGGCAGAAAGTTGCAGCAAGCACTGCAGAGTGAGAAGACAGCTTGGAGGGAGAACCAGGGGGGAAGGGTGGGAGAAAGAAAAGGAGTGGGAGGAAGGAATGGACATGTAAATTATGTGCCAGGAAATGAATTCCTTATAATGTCTCTTGCAAGAAGCTAAATCCTAGCACATGTAAGTCGTCTTTTTTCCCTTTCTTTTGCTCTTTACACTGTTCCTCTGAGGGTCAGAGAGGAAGGAGCAGGGACAGGAAGAGGGGCGATTCGGTGTTTACTTACTTACTGTGTGACAAAAGAGCTGTATGATCCAGATTTAACATCAGAAGGCATGTGACACCATAAAAGTGATGAACAGGATAATATCCTGCTTCTCATTAGATTGGATATTTTCATCTTAGTTTATTTGGCCACAGGGATTCGTCAATATGTTTTAGGGTTGAAACATCAGAAGAAATGTGTTTCTGTTCAGAGGCTTGAATGTCCTTATTGCACTGTATTCAGTAATGAAATGGGGTTTTTTTTGTTTGGCTTTATAGCTATCTGTAAAAATATGGCCTCCACTTATGTTTGTTTTTGTTTAAGGAATTACCTACAGCATCTCGCAAGGCTGTAGAAATCTATGCCACTGACCTGTGCTCAACTTGGGGACGAAATGACAAGACTTATGTTGGAGGTTGGATGTTTTTTCCAGAATGTAGCAGAAAACATCCAGCAGAAAGTTAAAAACCTTGATAGCAAACCAAAGTACACTTCCAGCTTATGAGAGATCAGTGAAATATGATGCAGAGAGCAGAATGAGTAATGAAACTGGACACAAAGTAATTATTTAATGCACATTTATTGGGCATTAAGCGTGAAAGGTAATCTTTCCATATATTTTTTCCTTCCCAGCCCACACAGTTCAGGATACCACATATCTCAGCATGTGCAATGCCATGGACAAAACCAGTATCGTTTTCTTTGAAGATATTTTGTGGGTGAAAGCATTGGACACTTTCAGATGTAGGGAATACAGATATTGTCTTTTTCTTTTTTTTTTTTTTTTTCTAATTAACTACAATGCTACAATGCTAATGAAAGTCTGTACATAGCAAAATTTTGTAACTTAAGTTAGTAAAGTCAAGTAAGAGGCTGCTTTCATCAAAAGCTGCAGAGAACCCAGGAGTTTCCAGTGAAAGGAATTGGCTGGTTCTATATAGTGTCTTCAAAAAAAAAAAAGAAAATTTATTTTTAAGAATGACTGAATGTTAAACCATTTTCAAACACCGTAATTTCTACTGATTTCTTCTGCTTCAGTACCAAGTAAAACCTGCATTACTTAGTCTTGGTAATGCCTTAACTCGGGAATAAGAATTTATGCATGAGAATGTTTTATTTCCCACATAAAAAATACCTTAGATTCTTTTAAGCATTCTGCTTTTATTCTATTGACTTATTTCCTTACTATAAAAAATATACTCAAAATGAAAACAATTTGTTTTAATTGGGGAACAGAGTTCTACTCAGCCTTTACAAGCATAATTTTTTAACAGTGCTAGTTTAGGCAATTTTTCTATACCTGTAAATTGGATTCATCTAGCTATTGGAAATTTTGGATAAAAAATGAAAAGGATGTTTCCCTCAAAGCATAGGGTTAACTAGTGTCAAGTTGTGGGATACTGCTCTCCCAGGAATTTACTGTATCAGTTTAGCTACGCAGTATCTGAGCTATTTACTTCAGTCTTGCTGAATTAATGCTACTAAAATAAGAAGGACTTGTAGCAATAGGTGATACAGTAAGTGTTCAAAAAAATCTTCCATTCAATGTAAAAACAACTTGCAAGTTTATTGTCTATGCATTTCCAAATGCAAGTTTTCAGTACTGTTAGTCATAGCTTCCAAAAGTTTCTTTGATAAAGTAGAAGCTGCCTAATCCTTTCTGAGCAGCTGTTTCCTCTGAGTATCATCAGTGAGAAACCTTTCTCCCAAAATCCTCTTATGCCAGTCAAGATTCAAGAACCATTCAACTTCCAAACTGTAGGAATGACCTACCTAGAGGCGGCAAGGCTCTCAAGGTACAATGAGTGCTCTCAATTAACTTGCCTGAAAAAAAGGAAAACAATAATTATCACAGGCTCTAAGTATATCACATGATGTTTAAACATCAAATATGCATCTCTTTCTACAGATATCCCATACATCTTGCTGTCATTGCTGTTGTTGACAGGACGTAATTTTTTTTAAGTGACGATGTGCCTAATTACAGGACTTGAACAAATCTGAACACTTGAATAATGCCTTCATTGTCAAAACCATACATGAATAACAGAAACTGAAATCAAATGCAGTTTGACACTTCTGTGCTACTCAGAATCACATGCTGAGATGCCTCAGTGGAGCAATTCTTGTCTAACGTCCTGTCAAATGATTTTCTAAAACTCTGTATTCAGTGAAAATCAAGATAGATGTCATATCCTTATGCAGGGATAAATATTAGTCTGGATCACATGGCCTTAAGGATTCTCTGTAGCTGTACCTGAAGCAAAATATCTTTGAGGATTTAGCATCCATTTTTTAAAAACTGGGTAAAACTACCCCCACGCAATAGTTTGGGGGATAGTAGGTTTGCAATATGGATTTACAAGCAAGGCACACTGGGAATATTATAAGGCTACTGAAACGTTCCATGAATTAACATGCTTGACCTACCCTTGAAGTACCAAGTTTCTAGCTCCTTCTCTGCCTACAAGAATAAGGAAGTTTTAGCAGGTAGCCAAAATAGATTACATAGAGACTAATTTTAGGAACAAAGACATCTGTCAAAAGGAGTTGTAACTTGTATTCATTCTTCTAATCTATACTTGAGAATGAGTTCTTATGAAAATCAAATTCTTAAATAATTTGTTTGACCTTGTTAAGAACATTTCACTTCACTTGTGTGTCAAAATTCTTGACCATATGATAGTGTATAAGCAGTTAACTTAGAATATAGCAAGGTGCTAAGTACTTCAACTCTCTTCAATTAAACTTACAAACACTTCATTTTCACTTTTTTTAATTGTACTTGGCATTATTGAGACCATTAAACTCATAGTTATATATGTTATATCTTAAAACAAATTTTAAATCTGTCTATTTGAATATCACAAATTATGCTAGTTACTTTAAATCTTATGTGGAAACCAAGAGCTATTTGGTCAAATTCTGTGATTCCCATAAAACATACTAAATTGTGTATTTTAATAAAAAAAAATCCCTTTGCGTTGTAAAACATTGATTTAAACATGATAAGAATGCACTCTTTCAAATTAGTTATTGATATTTCCAATTTCCTGTCTAGAGGTATCAGTAGGTTAAGGAATAGATAAACTCATGGTCAAAAGGTCATCAAACAGATTAAAAAGGGGTACAGGCCTGCCTAGTCCTAAACTAGATAGAACCACAGTTCTGGATGTCCAGTGGCTGAGGGGCTGGACTACTAAAAGTGCAAAATCTCACGTGTCCTTCCCTATAGCACTTCTGGAAGCTAAGCCACTAGTCTCACTCAGCAGAGCATTTCTTCATTTCTTAAGCAAAAATATTAATCAAAACAATTACAATAACAATAATAAAAGAAAAAAAATTACTTACCTCTCTGTTCTTTTGTATAAAATTATCTTTCTCTTCCTATTGTAAAAATAGCTAGAGAAGAAGAATAATGAATAAATATACTTGTGACTAACACTGCTTTACAATGCAGAGTTAGAATTTAGCCCAAATGCTGCTTTTGATTTTTCAAAAAGCAGCACTACTTTTTAAGATGATTAGCAATGGTATTGTCTTTTCACTTGATATTATGACTGTATCAATATGGATTATTACTAGTGAGGAGAAATAAAGAGAAAAAAGTGCAGTATCAAGTAACTCACTAGTTCATTTGTGACCACCACTTGCTCACAAAAATAATACTTTCCTTTCCTTCATTCCCTTGCATATATTTTTATTTGCAGAAGAAAAACACAATTATATATCTCATTTAAATTATGAAGGATATGAAACTTGGATGACTCATTTAAAAATTCTCAGAACTAATCTTGGTGAAGCGGTTTTATTTATGTCATTCTACTTTTCTCAAGGACTGACATATGCATAAAATAGGGGAACATGATCCCTTGCACATGTTCTCCATGAGAACTGTGTGTAGCACCATCATTAACTTAAAACAAGCTTTGCTGACTCGTACCCAAAGGCATTGCTGAATCCAAGCCAATGGAATACAGACTGGCATTTCTTCACCTCCTCTGACCAGGGAATAGTGTGAAAGGACAGTCCTGTTTCTCTACTCCAAGTTTACATTTCAGTGGACCTGTGTGGTCTGTCCCAACAGCTCTGTTGCCATCTGCAATAGTCCATAACTGAACTTAAGTAGCACAATTTGGGAAATGGAAACACCAATCTTTATATAAGATTATCTGTAAAAAAAGCTGGTGTGTTTTTTTGTTTTTTTTTTTTTTTAAATTAAAAGCAAATTTGTCAGTTTTAACCATAATCTTATGTCAAATCCAAGTCAAGCAGTTCATTTTTTAGAAAAGTAGTATTTTGTTTAGAGTCACTTTCAGGAACCACTTGAGCTTCCCTTCTTGTCTCATGGGATGTGGACTGGAGTATTCCCCTTTGAGACAGCTTTCCTTGTCTCTATTGGGATACATCTCCCAAATGCTTCAGTATCTTCCCTCCATGTAGATCTCAAAAGTGAACTACAGAATTAAACATATGAATGGTACTCAACTGGATAAACAGAGTATCGAGAGAGGCCAGCTTACTGGAAATGATAAATATTTTATAAGAACAAAAGAAAAATTATACTGGGGCAGGTAAAATGTTAACTTCATATACATTTGGGCTATTGCAGTGGTCAGTAGAAGAGGTAAGAAGATACAAGAAAATTAGAAATTAATTGCTTCTTCTGACATGTTGTTCCAGTTCCCCAAAATGCACCATTTCTATGACTTCCTGAGCTACAGTTTGCATCTACAGTATTGTAATATCAACTATATTCCTTTTCAAATGAATCTGTTTAAACCCATCTGTACTTTTGGCCTTCTGAATTTACAGTAGCAATGAAAGCTTCAATTTAATCATGCACAGTGAGAAGAAAGGGTTTACTTGATTAATTTCAGAACTTTTATTTTAAATTGGTGTTGGTTGTCTTCCAGTCATTTAATTGAGAAATAGTGAATAATGGTTCCCTAGCTACTGTGCCAAGCACGATTTTTTAAACTTGTACCACATCCCTCTTTTTGCCTCTTCTGTATCCTCCCTTCCTGTGGAAATGGTTTCTATCTTTGATCTCCCCAGTCCTCTCACATGTCTCTTGAATCCTCTTGAACTGCAATTCCCGTAACTCTCTTGAAGCCGTTCAGGAGACACAAAATGATGTTAATTGTATTTAAAACAAAACATTTCAAAATTTCCAAGTACTACAGTTGATTCCCTTCCTGTGCATTCTACATAATTTAGTCCCACATAATGTCATAGTCGCACAGGGATATGAAAATAATTAAACAGATTTAATAATTCTTCTGGGAATAAAAACTGCAACTCCAATCAGTTTTACCAGAATTTTTCCTAAATTTTGAGAAGTGTGTCCTTACATGTATTTTTCTGATCTATACTGACATCAAGATCGAAATCCAATTTGCCACACAATTTAAGAAATCTCAGTAAGAAATTCTTTTGATTAAGACACACACTTATTTTTTTCTTTTTCACGTTGCAATTTTTGGTCACCAAATCTGGAAGTCAAAATGGCTGCAGGCAGTTGTGAAACTCTTCCTTTTGAAGCTGAATGAAGTAAAAGATGGGGAAAATAGTAAATCAGAGTTGGTTAATTATTCTTTTGTAATAGAGTAAGTCACCTTGGTAAAACAAGGTGTCATTAACTATAAGTCTGAAAAAACTCTGTTGATTTTAGTGCATTTGCACTCACTGAAGAGAGAGAAGAATTTATCATCTGATGTTTTCCTTTAAACAGTCTTTTCCAAACAACATGGTGGAGACAGATGTTTTTTGAAAACTTCTAACATTGTCAGACTAAAGCTTGGCAGTTATGCACACATGGTAGGGCAGAGAGATTTTACTCTCACAGAAATGTAAAATCTAAACTGGGCTGAGGCAACTGAGATCCTGTGCTGAGGCACCAGGGCTGTAAGTCTTTCTCAGCTTTTCCCAGCCAGCATTACGAAGATAACAAAAATGTGTATGCTTTTTTTCAAGTTCTGTGCCTGGAGAACAAGCACAACATGGCTATCATCCCAACAGCCTGTTCATCTGCTCTGCAGACAGTTTTCTATTCCAAGGCACGCANAGTCACAGTAACTTCCCCTCTTCACTGTGAAAATAAATCAATCTCATCTGCTGCTCTTCAATTGCTTTCTTCTCCCCGCCTCAGCTCCTCGGTTCTGCTCTCCCTTTGAAAGCCCCTTTCCACTGCACCATATGGCAGCTGGGAGAAGGGCAGAGCTGTGATCTATCTCATAACAAAAGAGGCTGTGGTGTCAAAAAGCCTCATGAATGCATGAGACACACTCATGTATAGAGAAATGCCTCCAGCTCTGTCAGGGAGGACTAAAGAGAAGGCTGATGGGCCTGACATCACTTTTGGGTTGAGAAAGGCACCAGCTCTCTCTTCAGCTCATCCCTTCAGCTCATCCCTTCCTCCCTCCCCTTCTTTGGTTTCATGCCAAAACCTTATTAGATCTATTAATGACATGAAGCACAAAGTCAGAGTGTGTGGCAGACCAAGAAATTAAATCAGGCCACATTATTTACTCCTTATCACTATTTTTTGAGATAGAATCATACTACTGAAAGAAAAAAAACTAGCCACCACAACCTAGACCTTAACAGTGTGCCAAAAAATAAACAAACAAGTCCTATCCCTGCCAAAAAAGGGATTGAGCACACTCCTTTACATTGCCTAGGGTGGCAGATTCACAGCAAAATTGCAAGTTGAACGCTGGCAGGGTGACCCTGAAATACTGTTTAAAGCACACTGTTGGGTTCATTTTGCCTACTCAAGCTGCTGCTGATACAAAAAAAATTACTGCGGGGTCAGAAAATTAACTAGACCTATGATTATGTGTGCCCTTTGAGCTGTTCCAGAGAGCTACACTTAATTTTTGACTATGAAAGAAATGCAAACTGGCACATACAAAGCATTCCTTTACCCTCTTCCTTTTGTTTAATTTTCTCATTTTCTGTTCTGGTGGTGTTTGGCATGCTTCATTTCACAGAAATTCCTACAAAATGCATTCATGACCTTCACACACACAGTTGGCACAATGGTAGAATTTACACATCTGAAATACACAGATTACAAACTTTTATCGCTATGAGGGGGGAGGAAAAACCACCACTTCTGTGCAGCAGAATGCAACAGCATGTATTTAATGGATAACAAGTTACTGAACTTAAATATTTCATTAATAACTTCATTAATAGGTTTCATTTATTTCATTAATAGCTTCAGTTTCCGAATGTAACTGGGGACAACTGTGCTGTTTTATCTCCATAACACGAAGTCTAGTTAAACCCTTAAACTAGAATTGAGTTATTGTTTTTGCCTCTTCCCTACAAAGGCCTCAGAAATCACACAGCTCTCTGTCCCTGGGGTTACTTAAAGCAACCTGGGCAAGTCTCCAAATGCTGGTATATGTGACCTTTACAAGTATTCCACAACAACAGCTCCCAGTGAAATAAATCCATGAACATGTGTCTAGAAACTCAGCAGCAGCATGGAGGTTAAAAGATGAATTTCTATCAACATTGTTGAATTGTGTTCCTACAATCAGCTTAGAAGTTTAGTTTGGAAGATTTTACTTTGACATATGTAATTGCATAAAATATGTTTATAGTATCTCCTGAGTCTTCTTCCTTGGAATGCACTTGATGTGTACATATGTGTATATATTAAAGATACTGTTTATACATTCATCACATGTCAGAGACAACTTTCAAAAATAAACTACAATGAATTATGAAATGAAGAAATTCCACTGGAAAAAACTTTGACAGTGTCTTTTTAAAATTAATTCTGCCATGTCTTGGGAAAAAAACTCCTATAAAATGCTCAGGAATGCCTCTGGAATACTCTGGGGAGGTGCATGAGCATTCATGGTATTTGATAGACTTAAAACTTCAGTGCAGTCCGGGTTTCTTGACTTGTACCAGGGAGAGTTTAAGCTCTCATCTTGGGAGCGGGACTTGTGCCGGATCCCCGCTGGGAGGGAGGGGGGGAGCTCAAGGAGACAGAGAACAATGCCGCCATTCAGGCTCCCCATTCAGCCCAGCCACATCTGTTTACACGGCCTGTGCCCACCTCGGAAAAGGGTGGTCCTCCCACCTCCATTTCATCTCACATGGCCCTGAACAGTGAGCAGCCTGAGAGCTTTTCCGCTGGAAATCTGCAGTTTCAAATTTATTTTATGAGGACAGAGCAGAAAGACAGGCTAACAATAACATGCACATTTCTAGAGTCTGGTTTGTATTTTATTGTAATCTCAGAACAACTATAAAATTGCCTGAAACTCCCCAGTTTCAAAATATGTCTAGCACAGAGGATATTGGCACTGAGCTTGGGAGGCTGAATTTTACTGTCTTTATAGAGTTTTAATGAGTTTTTCCTCTAAAACAAATTTTGTGCCTCAAATATTTTTAAACAATACTGACAGCACTCAGAGAAAGACTAAAAAGTGTATTTTACCATAAAGCATTTATGTCTCATTTTTTGTTGTCCATGGTTAGATTCCACAGATATACATTCTGCACTTCAATAAACAGTTTATGTAGAAATACTGTGAGTACAGTAAATTTCTGTTTAGATACAAGTTGTGCAACTTTCAAACTAAGCATCACTTTATACAGAAGATACTTCACAGAAACCAACATACTAGGCTAAAACGATTACAGATCGATAGACCAATCCCCTATTTTCATTTGACTTGAAACTTTAGCTGATATAAAATAATGCATGTCCTTTAGAGAGTCAGAAGAAGCCCATGATAACCAGGGAAAGCAGGAGATGCTAAAGGCCTCTGAAGCTTAAGGCTGACCACTCTCAGTGTACCAGTGTATGATCAAGTTTTATGAAGTAATATATAAACAAAAACCAAACTTCATGCATTTCATGTCAGCATGATTTTTCTCTGCTGATTAACTCATGAACTTAAAGAAGTTTTGCCCTAATAAGAAATGCAGGCTCATATATCTGCCAAAGCCATCACAGCAATTGCACCGTAAAACTGTCAATTTTGCAAGTGTACTGAAATTCATGCTATAAGAGGCATGATGGTATCACAATACACTGGATATATAGTAGAGAAAAAATCCAGCAAGTTCCAAGGGAGATTACAGAGTTCTAAAAGAAAAAACAAGATAGTCTGCTACTTATAAAGTAATAAATGGCAGAAAATGAGATAAAGACAAAATGTGAAAAACCTGAAAAAGCATCTCAGGAGATTATTGAGATGTGAACCCTTATTCTCAGGTGAATTGCTGTGAACTTGTGTAGTGCTTGGTGATTTGCTGTGCAGACCTCCAGAAGCCAAACAGTGTTCAAGATTAGCTGACATTATGTTATTTATTTTCCTGGTGCTTTTCTTCTAGGTTCATTAGTTATCATGATAATGGCAAGACGTTATTAGTAAAGAGAATCTGAGCAAAAACATTTGTTTATTCCGTATTGAACTTGCTCAGTGATGGCTGTCTAATTGTTTTGAACTTCTCTTCCATGAAGACATTCAATCTAATGATTTATTTATGCACAAAGCAATTATTTATTGAAGGGTCCTAGCAGAATCAGGGACTGTTGTTCAAGTTGAGCACTCTTGTCTTCTCTGATTTTGTTTAATGTAAATGGGACAGCCTAAATATCAATGAGCAAAGGGCAAAGAAGTCCTCTTCCTTGTTCTCCATGTTCCTATATAGTACAAGAAAAGAGAAGGACCTTGACTCTAGACAATATGTGCTGTGTTAAGTAGGGAGGGACTGTCAAAGGGTCCCACGGTTTTGGAGACTTGCCAGTCTATACCCATCTCAAACTAGTATCTGTCTGCCCCATAATCTGCAATCACACTACTTACATCACTGGTGGAAAGGAAAGGAAGGAGGGCAGTGAATTGCACTAAGTCATAAATGGAACTGTATCAAGTTGTGACTTCAATAGAGTCAATAAGGATCTACAGCTCAGACTTTGTCCTTTACACATGCCAGTGTATCCAAATATCACAGCACAGCTGATGAAGAGCTACTGTTATCTGAGAGGTACCATTAGCATGTACTAGGGAAAAAAAAAAACATTCAGAGTGAAATTCCAGGCAGTATGGATCTAATCTAAATATAGGGGCTTCCTAGCAGCATTGCAGCCTTACCAAAACAGCATCCTTGAGACTAATCTGCCCTCTTTTCAAGTCCAAAACGGCCTTGCCAGTGACATCAGTGGGGCCAATATATAATCTTGAAAGGTTAAGATGAACAAAATAAACTTTTATATAACACAAAGAACTTCCCTGAACTTTAAAGAAAAATAAATGTTTTAGAATCTGAAGTATAAATCATACACTGTGCTGCAGCTAGCTGCAAAAATAGGCATCAGAAGGCAAGTAACTGAGCAAAAGGAGAAAAGTAGGGTTATATAAAAGCTACAGCACACAATCAGGTGATCGAATTCAACTAGTTTTTATTCTTCTTCTGCATTTATGCTGCAGAGGGTAAAGTGTTACTTCTGTTGAAGAAAAGAAAGCAATTTAGGTCTGTAGCTAAAAGTTAGCAGACTATGAACAGCCTAAAATTCAAGTTAGACACATATTTTTTTAATTAATGGAGTGTCACACAAGAATAAGTGGTACAGTATTCTGGGTTACATTTATACAACAACCTCAGTGGTTTTTTGCCTTAACTTTTTCTCCATCAGAGGTTGTTTGGTTTTTGTTTTGGTCCTTTTTGGCTTTCACTTTAAGCGGTATTGTTAACTTAAATGTAGAATAGGCTTAATGATTTTGGTTATTGATTTTCATGCTGTTGAAACATAGCCTCTAGTCCTCATTACAAGGATTAAAGTACTTTATTTATCTACTAAGCAATCACTACAAACATAGAGGAAAATATAACTCCTCAACAGCTTTTACCCCACAATTTCTCATCTGATGTCTTAAATAAAAAGCTGTCCAAAGTAGTGTGTAGTTGACCAGGATTTCCTAAAGGATTTTCACTTGCTTACAGTCATGAACGTACTTTTATGGTATGTGCATGTGTTCCCCTAATAAGACAATATGACTGGAAGCAAAATTCATCAAAACGTCTGTGACAGAACATTGTATACTGAAAATTAATAATCAGAATCATATCCCTTCAGTGTATTCACAGATTTACAGTTCACATCTGATCCTTTCCTAACTGAAGCAAACAACTGAGGGATTTGTAACAGGTTTTAAACTGCACTGCTATTTTTCAGAATGCTGCTTCTTTTCAGAATTTACAAAATTACTATAAACATAATGAAGCTTCTGAAAGGGCCTTAAAATAAACTGAAATATTTCAAAGGGAAGATTTCAATTTAACCCAAATGAAAACAAAGAAACAGTAACACATCCCCAGCATATAATTCTTCTCACAGAGGTAACACTACTAGGCAGTGACCACTTTTACTACAGTGCCTGTTGTAGATAAAGATCATCTACATTGTGTCTGTCTGGATGCTTATGCTACTTACATGAATATTTGAACCTGTTGCTTGAAGGGGAGAGGACAGGAGAAGGTGAAAAGACTAAATAGCATTGATAATCCCTTCAGCTATCTGGTGACTTGAGACCATGCTTTAGGTAATGTCCATATTGAAATCCTATTCCTTTCCATCATCCCTTCCCTATGCCAATTTGTCATTGGCTTTTTTATTGTCAAAGGATTCCTTGCAGTTAATCACATTGAAAATCAATGTGTTTTCATGCCACAGTAAATATTCACACTGGAAAGATTACTTTTTACTCATTTCTTCCCCTCCCCTCTACTACATGCAGTGATTTGTAAAAATTGCTGATACATTTTCATCAAGCTGAGCTGAAAACAACAGTAACTTTGTCTTTAGTAAAAGGAAAATACCTTATTCCTTTAGCATTTCTGTGTAATCTGGATGACTTCTAACATATGACATAGTCTGAAATGCCCATGTTATGCAAGGCTTCAAAGAACTTTACCTAGTCACTACTTTCTAATTGAGCTGAAGCAGCATTTGCATGTTTAATTATCCAGGAACCAATCTGCATCTACACTTGTACACCGCAAGTCTCTCAAACCTGCTAAACTTGCATCCATACCAATAAAGCAGATTGCACATTAAGCCTGTCCAAAAGACTGATGATGATTTTCTAGAGTGTGCCTGAATTTTTCATCTATGGATACACGTGGTTATATATGAAGCCAAATCAATCATGACTCTGCCATGAAGCAGTAGAGACTTCACAGCTGTTTGACTTCACTAACTTTTCTATAGACTTGACAAAATGACAGTGCACAACTTTGCAGCTAACTTTCAATGCCTTTTGGACTATTTCTCTATTTGTGCAAAAGATTGTCTTTTATCTTGTGTTCCCTGAAGTAGCTGCAAAGCAGATCTGTCATAAATGCGCTGGTTCTGTGCACTTTGAAGTGGAATCATGTTCTACTTCATGCTCTTCCCATATATTAATTAATTCTTCACCATCCTTTTCTGGATAGATGGCAGATCTGATTTTTGAACCTTTCTTTCTCTGATAATATTTTTAAAAAAACCCAAAAACATAATTTTCACTGTTAGATCTGTTTGTGAATAGCAAAATGAAAAGAGAAAATTATAAAGTACAGCAAAGGTAGAAAAAGCAGATCTGAGAAAATCTGAGAAATTATCTGAAAGATCTGTGGAATTTGGGAGTCTGAGTAGTTTTCAAAAGGTAATCCAAGGAAGCCAGTAGCTGTTTGGGAAGGATACTTGAGTTTTGAAGTATTTGTTGGAGAGTAACCCCACTAGGAAGCTAAGCCCCACACACACATTCACACACTCCCCTGTGGTGGGATGGGGGAGAGGAATGGGATGGGCAAAAGGGAAGAAAATCCTGGGTTCAAATAAAGACAGTTCAGCAGAGAAAACAAAAGTGATACATCAAATCAAGCAAAATAAGGAATTAATTCAGTACTCTCCAGCAGCAGGCAGGTCTTCAGCCAAGTTCATTACCCATAAAGGTTATTTAGGAAGACAGACTCCCTAACTCCAAACATCCTCTTTCCTTCTTTCTCCCAGCTTTTATTGCTGAACATGATGTCACAGGGTATGGAATATCCCTTTGGCTGGTTTGGCTTCCCAGCTCTGACTCTCCATCACCTGGGCGCAATACAGAGACTCAGCTCTAAAGTTCTTGTTCAGTCTTCTAGATCTGAGACAATCGGTGCATCAAATTTCACCTGACAAGATAAAAATGTTCACCATTCTGGCATGAAAGGGAAAACAAAAAAACCTAAAAATAACAAAATAAAATATACAAACCACTTCGGACTGAGAACACTCCATTGCCTTGTCAACAACAGCACATTGTAACATATTAGTTGGAAATAACGGCCTGAAATAAACCCATTTTGTGCTTAATGCAAAACCCTGCAAACTAGAAACTATTATTAAGCAGTTGGTACAGCAATACCTCCAAGAGGTACTAACAAACATGGCACTTTCCTACAGCAAAGGCTGCAGAAACATGCAGTTAGACACAGATAAGATCAACAAAGCCTTTAGGATCTGGTACTAATTTGACTCAATAATTCTGAATTATAAGTAGGATTCAGTATTATTATGTCTGGCCTGCAGCAAAGCAAGGCCCGCACAAACAGTTGTCTCTTCTAAATTCAGCTATAGTATTAATTAAGGTTTTTTCCAGCTTCTACTCTAATTTGTACAAAAGTGAAGTCCCACTGAACCGGGGTGAAACACAAAGTCCAAGCTGAAGTACAGGATAGTCCCTGGAACAAATAATGAATTTATTGTATTTCTGATAACTTACCTGCAATAGCTATTGCCTTTACAACATAAAACATAGTGTCCTGTGACTATTTCTATTGTCAAATATAAAGGTGATAAAAATCCTTGAAATAGGTAGCACAGGATAAGAAATGCATTTCTACCATCAGTATTTCTAGAATCCAAGACCAAAATAGTGCTGAACAATTTAAAGACTAAGATTATTGGACAACAGAAAGTATGAGAAACAAAAAATGCTCGCTTATAAGGCATAAATGAGCCACTAATTGACAGGAGCGAAAAAAACCCCTTCTCTCGTTGTCTGGTTATTTGGCTTGAGGTTTTGCTACCCAGTCCTATGAAGCACCTGGTACTGGCCATTACCAGAGATCACACAGATGACCGTGGTTTCACTCATTCCAGTGGTGTGAGCAGGGAAATGTAAAAGCTATTCCCAGAAGCACAAGGAGAGCATTCCCTTCGGAATGAAAGATAAGGGAAGGGAAGGGAAGGGAAGGGAAGGGAAGGGAAGGGACTCTTCAAACTTCTGCGAATCCAAGAAAATAGGAACCCAATTTATCTTAGACACGCTTCAGGGCAGAAATCGAATTGCTTGCAATCTTTTCTCACTGCAGGGTCTTTCCTTAGTGTGCTTTTGTGGCTTTATGTTTATATTACAAGAAAATACTCTACTGAGAATGATTTGGAAGGTTAAAGCAGGAACCAGCAGTGTAACCTTATGGGACAGTGTCATTACAACCTCTCAGCAATGTGTTGTATTCCTGCCTCCCAAGTCAAGTTTTCTGTGCTTTAAAAGTGCCACATATGATCCTGTGGGTTTTCTTCAGACCAGAGGGCTGAAGGACTAGAAGAGGTTAGATGGCTGAAAAAGTCATCCGTAAGAGGGTAAAAAATGGGCATCTTAGAGAAGGGTGCTGTGGGGAGCCTCAGAAGTGCTGAATGTGTGGTAGTTTCTTTTTTCGTTGGCTTCCAGAGTCTTTCTGATGTTTTAAGTATGTGGGCTCATAGTTTAAATTTTACTTTCTAGAATGGTAATCACAATAAAATATATGGGCTTGACAGGAGCATGGGAACTGTAATAAAGGAAAGTAGTTTCATATTTGAGCTTGCTTTGTTATAATGAGCCTCCAGAACAGTTCCTCCTCTTTTCCAATGTCTCCACAATGGTGGTTTTCATAGAGCCTGGTCTTGAAAGCATCACCGACCCTAGCAATGGGGAATAATGACCACTCTGTCTTCAGTAGGAGTAGCAACATATTTATTTTGGTTTTCACCCCCTTTTAACATCTAAATAAGAATTATTTATGTCTCAGTTACTGTTTTCTTAATTCAAATACAAAGAGTTTGGAATGTTTGACCATGGAGACCAGCTGGGGTACATTTCAAGTCATTATATAGCCAGAAAAAGTGTATCTGGAAAAGATGATTATGGAAGAAAAACAGATGTAGGCTATTCTTCCTTGGATAGAGGAATGTGTGTTTACCTTATAATCACAATGATTTATACAGGAGAGTTGCTCTCCCATTATATAAACCCTCAATATGCCAAACCTACATAACTGTCCTGCCTCTTAACACATTGACCAGAGAGAGAACATATTGCCACCCTTGTCTTCTCTTATCCTGCCCTTCCTGCTTTCCTTACTAATCCTAAACCCTCACAGAGCATTTTGTTGGAAAAACAAAGCCCAAAAGCTTAACTTAGAATGTAACTGGCATTGAGACCTCCAGAGACAGCAACTTGTCTTTCTCAAGTCTTTTAGGAAGAGCTACACACTAAAAATGGTATTGAAAAACACTGTTTCTCAGTATAGAATAAATTACAAAATCACACCCTGTTGACATATAAGCAATGGAAATACACTATTGAGTATGACATTGATGCTGATACTCAACAATACCAATAATGCATGGAAAATACAAACTCTTTAGCATCTGATTTCATTTTGTTTTTAAAAAACCTCTGTGCAAGGGAAACTTTTCTGAGCAGCAATGTTATTACTTAGAAGGGGAGGCAATGATAAGCTGTGAGCCTTATCAACCCTCCTGAAAAAAGGGAGTGATCCCACGGCATGGCTGGGAACAACTGTATCATGGATGCAGCTCATTTTCTTCAGGCAAGAAGGGATGTAAATATTCATATAAGGACACAAATCCCATTCTTCCATAATATGAATTCAGATGTCTCATTTTCCACATGACCCCAAAAAAAAAAAAAAGGCCTTAATAGAAAACACAGCAAGGTGGATTTGTTATGTTTTCTACAGCTTCCCCTTCCCTCGTTTGTTTTCAAGACGGATTACATTTCTAGTGTGTGATTTTCAGACACAACAAGAACTGACTTCTGGAGGAAAGGGATGGAGAGAGCAAAATACAAAAAAATAGCAGGTCTTAAAAATAGCCAGTACCCTGGATGATAAAGTTATTAAACCACTTTGTACCAAATTCTTTCTCACCACTTCATGTTTATTTTTCAGAAGGAATAAAAAGAAAAGGAACTGAGTTTAAGATAAGGTCACATAGGAAAAACCTTTTAGAAAAATCCCTACTAAATTATATATTTATTACCATGGTTTCTCTAATATACTAAGGGTAGTATAACTTGCCTATTGGTGGGAAGGGAGAAAGCTATTTTGGAAACCTCTGGCCAGATATGTGTTTTCCAATACATGAAAAATAAATTTCCAGAACTGTAAGCTGGGCATGACAAGAAATTCAGATATATTATCATATTCTTTAGATGTAAAATTGAACCAGAAAAAAAAGAAAGAAAATGAAAAATGGATAAGATATGCTTTTCCCAGGTAGCATTAAAAAGGAGACATGATTCTGCTTTGCTTCATCACAGTTTTTCTTCTGGGGCTCAGTGCCAATTTGCTAGTAAGTAGCATGTGGTCTGAGTGACAATCTATTTAGTCTATTTCAGTGATCCTGGCTTTTGCACTGTATAAATAATAGGGAAACTGCACGAATTCCTGCACTTCACATCCCAAACCAGCTCCCAAAGCTTCTTCCTCAGTAACTTGGAGAACTTAACAGAAAACAGATGAGGATATTCAGTTACTTAGAGATAGCACTTTAAGGAAGAAAATCAGCTGTGGCAGTAACTCCTTCACCTCCCCAAATTAAGGAAGTTTACTTTTACACCCACATAATAACGAAAGGGGAAATCTATACCCAATTTACCATTTTTCTCAATAGCAAATCCATAGTGTTAAAATATCACCTGAGAAATAGTATTGCCAACGTAGAAGTTCAAAGACCAAAAAGTGCTTACATTCTTAAAAAGACTTGTTCATCTTGACAGAGAAAATGAATTCCTTTGTATGTATTATAACATGTGCCACATTCTTGTAAATATTGTTTTCTGGTGAAGTCATAATTACTTCATTAGAGATGATCACCTGTTATTGCCCATATTTTTCTGTATTCCTACCAACCCATACTGTATGAAGCTTTAACGGGATGCAGCTCTTATGTTTGTGCAGGAAAAAAAAGGTCACCTAAACTGTTCCACAGAGCAACCATAGAGAGTATTTTCACTGCCAAGTGTACGTGTTTGTGCTCACTGTATTAAATAACCAAATAAATAAATGAGAAATACCTACCCAAACCAATTCCTCTCTGACACTTGGAGACGTTTCATGGTTATTTCATTCTTCCCTCTTTTCTCCCTGTTTTTGTCCATTGTGGAGGGCTTTGGGGGAGAGAGAGTATTTGAATTGTTAGTGAGGCTTTTCTGGTATCCATTTCCTTAGAAATGTGGCCAAATTTGGTATTAGAAGGGAGCTCTCCTATTTGAGTTTTCACACGAAGATTCCTAAATCAGAAGGTGTTGTAAGGCACTCAAATCCTGTCACGATGACCCAGCCAAGTTATACTCAGTTACCCTAATCAGAGACCGCAAGATTTTTTCAAGGCTACAGAGGTGTAAGCTATTCTAAATTGGGAAAGAAGCTGTTGGAAAATGGGATAACAAAACAGCAAGAAAGTAGATAAAAAGAGGGACTGTACTATCTGGAACTGGAACCAACCAGGTTCTCTGAAAGGTGCACGCAGAGCATTGACAGCAGAGAGACCTGATCGGGTCATGCATGATCGCATGAACAGCAGCAGCAGGAATGCATAATAGTGTAATGTAAACAATAGATGGCTCTTGCGTTAATCATATTGGTTTTTGGTATGAGGGTCCCGATCTCCCGCAAGAAGGGAAACTTCTATTACCTCCCCTAATTTGGGGGGTACTACAACCAGAGATTTATAAAATAGGTGTAATTTCCAGTTAATTCTCTAATGGGATAGGATTGGAAGTGGTAGCATTTGCTGTGCACTTTTTCAGAAATCGGAAATTTATAAGAAATGACATCAGAAAAAAATGTTCTGAGCTACTTATTTTAGAACAATTTTCAAATAGAACTCAAACATTAGAAGCAATACAATGATAATGTTGCTTTTCCTGCCTAAAATAGTGTTTCATCATTCATTCATCTGCAGTGATTTTTCCAGATTTGGGCAAAAGCAAGCAGGCTAAGCTCATAAGGTTACTATTACTCTGACATTACTTAGGAGCTGAAGGTCCCTTTTCAAATGGGATGTGTGACATGCCCAGACTACAGCATAAACTGGAATAATTGACACTGGGGCCCCAGCATCTGGGTTGGCTTAGCAGCAGATGTTCACAGACACTTTCTAAAGCCATCTTCACGGTTCTATGTTCTGCTGGTGCATTGCGGAGGGTATGTCACTAAATTTCTGAGGACATCTCCTGCATGTTGCAAAGCTCAGCTGCTCTCTGCCTAGTCCCCAAGCTATCCTTGTGAGGACAGGGCAGAGAAGGGAGGATTTGTGAGAACTGAGTATAGGATTATTAACACTTGCTTTTTCAACATTTCTCCGTGTTGCAATGGGAGAAAGCACAAATAGGAGCAGAACCAAGGCAAGCTAGTCAGACCTGAAAATACTGCTATTTGTTGTTGACGTGCACCAGGGTGTGTAGGTGGGAATGTGGGAAGACAATAAAAAAGAGGAGTCTGGTAATACTGTAGTGAGTGTATATCCCTAAGGATTTCTATCTTTTTGGAAGTCAAAGCACTTTGGCTGCCTAATCTTCTGAGACAATATCACCAATTACACTAAATCTCTGAAAATTAGAGGGTCTGGAAGAATTCTTTACTTATTTGGGAAAATACAGCTGAAAGGGAATCAGAATGCTAAAAATGAGGAGCAAGAGCTAATCACCTTGAAACAATTGGTTCAAATCAGAAGCGGAGACAGATGTGCATTTCCTTCTTACCCATCTCTTTTATCTATGTATAACTCATTGTAGCAATTTTGTACTATCTCTCTCCTGACAATCCAAAGATATAACAAGGACAGGGAACTGTGAGCTATAAAATTTCACATATGCTGACAGCTTGTTTCCTCCTCACTCTCTGTTACCACTATTCAGGGGATCATCAAGACAAAGATAGTCATACAGAAAAATGCAACTTCTGTGTCAGTAATGAAACTATCTCAAAGAAAAATCGCAATTCAAAACCTAGAAATCCTTTAAAGACAGTGACATTAAACAGGGATAACACCCAAAAGAATATAGGGCAAATCTGTTGTGATTATTGATATGGAAAAGAATACCATAGCTTATGGATGATTCTTCAAAAGCTGTGGTTTATAAAAACAGCTGGGTTTCTCTTGAAAACAACCATCAGACCCAGGTGTATGAGCATGTCAGCTTAAAAATGAACACAGCCACCACACATAATGAAAGCATACAGCTGACTGTGGGCCTGCCTGTGCTTAAATTTTTGAGCAGTGCCTGTAAGACATCATGCACTACCAAAAGCAATCAATAAGAAAAAAAGAAAAAAAAAAATGGAAGCCCAAAAAGGATGGAATTTTTAGTCATCATGAACCTATTCAAAGGTATTTAGCTATATCTGGACACACAGGTACTCTATGTGACAAGACAAATACATTTTGACAGCACAGTGTTTAGGGGAAAAATAAAATATGCAGTCATATACAAGTTACTTGCTAGACTGCACATTTCTGGATGCACAGCAAGGACAAGGAGAAGCCCCTTGGGTGACTTTATAATGGATCTTTGCAAGTCTATAGTTGGATTCATTACTTTGCACAGTATTCAGAAAAAAAAATAGCCTCTGTCAGCATTGATGACTGTGTGATTTCATAACAAACTTACTTCAAAACAATGTGTTTGTTGTGAGGCCTTTGAGCTTCCTATGTCTGCTGTGCCTGGAATAATGTTTCCACAGCTGAATGTGGCACTAAGAAAAACTGGACCTAAGTATTGGGAATGTTTTGGATGTGCTTATAGGAGAAATCTGGATATAGACTACTTGGGATAGTTGTTAATCATGGAGAGAGACTATCTTCAGCAACTAAGCAACTTTATTTCCCCAGGCTGGAAAAATATGGTATAGAAAATGTCCAGGTTCCCTGTGAAGCAATGATGGATTTGATACTGAGAGAAATTTCTGAAAGTTTTGTCTTTCAAACCCTTCAGACAAGATCCCACATTCATGTTACTCCATGTGAAAGGAAAAATAAAAGCATTTTCTTGTGAATTAATCCGTATTAAAAGACAGGGAACAGGTTAAATGTTCATTTTTCAGAAGTGATGAAATTTTTTTTGTCACAAATCCTACATGGACCTGTTCTGAGAACCATAGTGTTCAACAGAGTTATGAACTGCCAGAAAATTTAGATAATGACAAGAAAAAGCTTGAAGACAGTACAAAACTGCTCAAGGTTGTCAATCTAAAAGTGAGCTGTAAAAGAAACCCTTGATTTTAAGCAGCTAGAATGAAAACAGACACCAAAGCAACACCTCTAAAACATATAAGAGCTCATAAACTTATCAACTACAGAGTTTGCCTGGTGAGTTAATTCTTGGACAGGTGTGCCAGAAAAGGAGAACCATCTCCCTGCTGTTTTATGGCTTCTGAAAGTACCTAATTCTGTTAACAGTGGCAGAAGACTAGTACAGGATAGATCAAGAAAAAAAAATTTAAAAATGAGAATCATAGAATTGGTGCATTAGGGCAAGTGGCAATTTTCCTCAGAAGATTTTTTTCAGCCTTCTATAATATGCAGTTTACAGTGGAGTCTGGCCATAGGAGGGACCGCCAAAATCGAGGTCCTTATCTCTTTCAAATACACACAACATCACTTGGCAGTTTTCTTACTGTCACAAAGTTTGAATCATCCTGCATTGAGGTACTCAGCTGTCATCACTCCACTTAAATGTGCGTCCACCTGAGTGCTGCTGCTGCAGATGATCTGTTAAACTCACAGCACTTTGAGTTTCTGCAGAGTATCCAGTGTGATATAAGAAAACATTTTAAAAATGCATTTAAAATGAACCTACTTGTGCTAAAGTTGATGACTTCAGATTCTGCTACTCAGCCCACTCTATTCAGCCATGCATGAAGTATTAACTGTTTAAAATTTTTTCTGTATTGCTATGGCAACCGTCATTCTCCAGCTGCCTCTTAAAACAGCACACAGAAAGGCATTCATTTTCCAGGCAAGCTGCTGCTCCTGAGAGCTCTGTCCCGCTAATGAAATCCCCACCTAACTCCTATTACATACAATTTGACTCAAGAGCACATACCAGTTTAATCTGCAAAATTCATTTAGCTCATGACCTAGCCTATTGTGCAAGTCCAAATCTTGCAGACGCCTACGCTCAAATCACTTGGGTTTATGCAGTTATGGACTGAGAAATAACTCTGTTAAGCACTGTGTGCCTTTACATAGGTGACTGAATGGCTCCCACATCTGATTTTACTCAATACCATTGAAAATAACTTCCTCCTGTATCACGCTCCTGGAGCACTGGACAGGAAGAAGGGAGAGAGAAACATCATGTAAGGAGGACTGGAAGAAGGAAGTGGAGAGAGTGCATCACCATGGCCCTTGTCTTGCCAAATGGATAGAGAGCAGAACAATCTATAGCCTTGAAATATCTGAATATTTGCTAGGTGTGAATCCTGTGTGGAAACAAAGTACTTTAGAGACCCTGAAACCAGCCAATGTCTAAATAGAATAAACTGCAAAGCAGCTCTCTGTAAGTTAGCATATGGTCTTGACAATTACCAGGTCTGCACCTCATCTGGGATCTGCAGGAGGTTGGACTCTTAATGTTATAGCAAAACCCCAATTGTTTTTGCAAAACCAAAAGTTGCTTCTTAAACTCATGCCATTGCATTTAATGCTATATAATAAATAAAGAAAGATAAAACTCCTGTCTACATCTCAGGTGTGGTAGTCAGTAATCTGAGTGGTATTGGGATAACCAGAGTGTCTGCCCCATGCTGTTATTATCAATCTCCCCATTTGGCTTCCCCGGTTGGCTGTTGGCCTCTGCCTTTCACCACTCCCCCAGAGCTCCCCTATTGGTTGTCATTTCCCTAATCCCGCCTCCTCTGGAGCCCGAAAAAACCCTAAGTTCTCTTTGTTACATGGTATTTGCTTGGAGAGTCCGAAGGGCACAGGTGAATAAACCTATGCTCTGCCGGGGTGAAAGCAATGCCCTTCTTGACTCTTTACTACTGACATATTACTGACCCTGCCTGTGCTCTGTGGGGGTGCGTGGGACCCCATGGAGCAAGGCCGAAAAAGGGATAAAGCAATACTCAGGGATTTATTTTTCCTGGAAACTATCATTCTTCATCATTTCAGATACACAGAAAAGAGCTTGTAAAGGATTTTCTCCTAAGCAATTCCTACATTAATGAGGAAAAATCTTGACAAAATAATGAATCCAGTCTCCCTTGCAAAGAATAAAGAAGAGTTATTTGTCAGTTACAAAGGATAAAACTATTCCCTCACTATAACTCACCATAACCTTTTTCTTAGGGACTTCATATACGCAATGAATCACAAAGCTGGTACTCTCAGTGCCCTGTCTGAATTCTCTTCCCCACACTGTGGAGGTTCCTAAGTACTTGTCTTTTCATAAATATAACCTGAAAAAAATCAGACCTTCCTCCTGCAGCTGAAAGGGGAATGGCCCAATAAGCCCATCATAGGTTAGCTGCTAGAGTTTCCGCTCTACCAGCTGGAAACATTTCAGTCACTGAACTCAGTTTAAGCTTGGAACAAGAAAGTAGAAGCTTAAAAGAACTGCAGAAAGGTGTTGTGTCTCTAAGACATTGGGAAACAGTCATGAACAAGTCCAGACAGATGTGAGAATATTTTCATCAGTTCATTCCCAGATATTGCTGAATTAGTAAAAAAAATCCCTCAATTTTTATATGGAATAAGCTACTTAAAAGCATATCGTCAACATAGTTCTTAGATATTAATAAATTTAAATAGCTTTCTCTAGACCAGACTTGTATTCGCATGGAAAACTATTGCATCCAGGGATTTGCCTTGCCTTTTCAATAGATGATCCTCTTCCCAAATAAGGCTGGCTGTGTAGCTTCTTTCATTTTTCTATGTCTTGTTTTGTTCATAGACGTTTGTAAATGGTGTAGCTTTAATAAAGGGAAAGCATCGCAAGAAAAATGTGTTTCTTCTTTCAAATATTTTCATTATTAGCTATTCTGTGACCTAAAAACTGATCACAAACACACTTTTAAAAGGATTAGGTATTGCAGCAACCACTTCAATAAAAAATTGCTTAAAAAAATACCCCAGTACTGCTATTTCAATAAATGACAGATGTGGCCCTTTACACCTTGCTAAACACAAGCATATTTGAAAATCTGATTTGTTCTTTCTTAATGCCTTAAAATTCCTTTGGCTGGAGCTCAGTACCCACTACCTACTGTCAGCCATTCTCTCTAAGCCATGCTGTCTTCAGCTGCTCTCTCCTAGGCTGAGGATCCTGTTATCTAGAATGATAGCTTTGCCTTGGGCAAGGCCCTTGCTGGAAATGGCAGTGCAATTGACTGAAGCTCAGCTGTGCCACAGAGAGAGTTTGTAGCTTTTCTTGGTAGCCCAAGACCACTGTGGTGAGCAGCCTGAAAGGCCACCAGCTCTCACCCAAGGACATTGCTTCCTAAGGAACCACACTAGGATATGCCAATCAATAGGAACTCAAACCACAGTAAGGAGGAAGCCCAAGGAAGGTTTAGCACCCTCCTTAGCACAAACCTACATTTCCAGGGACCTGGATTTTTCCTTATAGAGGTCACAGAGCTAACATCTTTGAAACATATGGCTGTTAATACCCACCGCATCTTCACTTGCATCTCATCTGCTCCAGTCATACTTTCCAGCATCTTGCCCAGAGGCTGATGGGCTTTGATCAAAGCCTACCATTAGAAATTATTATGCAAATTCACTCATCAGTGAATGCACACTGAATGACACTGAAAATTACACCAACCATGGCAGCCAAAACACCTTGAAGCCTGGCTAACAATGTGCAACCCCCCCAGTCACATTTCTCAAGGGAATTCACCCATTTTGATTTTAAACGGGACAAGAAGTTGGCAGAGGGCTTAAAAGGGGAGGTTACAAATTGCATCAGTCCCAGGAAGCACTGAACTGAAATGCCTATGTTCTAAACTCTCAGTGCCTCCCACCTGGAGCCAGGAAACTGATTCCCATTACCAAGAAGATGCATTTATTTCTTTTTGAACTTCCAAAGTCCTGCTCAAGTTACCTCATCCCCCTGTAAGACCAATGTAAGGAGTTTATTACAGCACAAGGGTTTTGCTGCTCAGATTTATTGCACATGCAAGAGCAGACCAGCAGACTCAAGATAGGAAATAGCATGCATCACCCACTCTCAAGCTTCCTCTCTACAGCTCCACTAAGTGTGGTTTTTGGCATGCAAATTGGAAAAAAAATTTTCTAATAATAGTCTGGAGTAGTGGATTACACAAGTACACTGCCTTCCAAGAGCAGTGAGATCCAAAACATGTTTAATTTAGTCTAAACAGGACCCTGATGATCTACAGGACTTCCTGGATATTTGTATATGTATGTCATATTATAGAGACTGGTACAGACATACGGTTGGTATTTTACTTCAGCTAATTACTTTTTCTGGGATTTGGCATTAGAACTGACCAGAAAAAACACCAGCAGAACCATGTTCTGTAGGGAAATACAAGCGTCTTTAAATGAAAAAAAACTTATTCATCATCAGAAAAATTTGCTTCCAAACCTTCACATTGCTCCAGCAATGGAGCAAACATGCTCTGTGACCTGACCATGCAAAGGAACCAGTTTGCATAGCAAACACTCATGACTGGTGAAGTGCTTGTGAACAGGCAAGACACTGCAAATAATTCACAGAATTTATTCAGCAAGTATGAATGAAGACTTTGCCCAGCCCCACGTGATAATTGCAAGCCACTTGTCAGCCAAGACAGAGGCAAAAATCCTTACTAATTATTATCTCAACCCATGTATCTGTAGTAAAAGAATGCCCTGAGATTCGTATGCCTCTCTCTCTCTGCCTTTATGTTAGATGAATATTGCCGTAAGATGTATTTTCCTCTTTAGAGTTTTAGCTAGGTCTCCCAACATGCTCTTAGACTGCACATGAAACACAGCACGAAAAAATCTGTCACCCTTTTTTAAGAGGCCATTACTGTCAGTCTTCTTTGCCAGGTTTGAATCCAATCTGCCATTCTTGGCTGTAGTGGTTTCAGGTCAAGTTATACATTACTTCCTGATTTCCTTTCTGTGAGATAACAATTAGGAGACAGCAAAGCAGGCATAAAACTTGAAGAATATAATGAATTTTATTAACAGACCTTAGAGAAAAGGAAAAAAAAAACCAATCAGAACAAAACATTTAGACTCTTCTCCTTCCCTCTTCTTTTCCTTTCTCTCAATCCATGTTGCAGTTCTTGAAAGGGGAAATGAAAGGGTTTCTTCTTGCTCCATGTGGTTCTCCAAACTGCCACCATCTGCAGCAAAAACAATCTGCAGTAACATAAAATCTCTTATTTCCATAAAACCTTTCACAGTTCCTTCAACTCTAGAACATGGGCCAGCTCATGGGGTTATTACTCTTTCAAGGATGAGTAATTGTGGCTTGAATACCAAGACTTTTTTACACCGCCAGGTTTTAAAAGCCTCCACTGCTTTTCAGGTATAGCCTGGCATGGGCATTTCTTCACAACCTTTACAAGCCACACATCAAATTATTCATCCCCCCATGCATTTTAAATGGATTAAAGAGACAAACAGTCTGATATTACAATATTCAAACCACAGCAAGGCAAGAAGTCTTTTAAGCTGTGTACAAGGATGACGCGGCACTGCCCTTTTTCCTCCCGTGGCCATCTCAGCTTCTTCTCACGTGACCTGGTTTTCTCTTTCTCTCTGGCTCTGGAATCGCCAGGTGAGATGTGTTACCGTCCCACTCCACTGCTGGTTACAGGACTGTCTTCTTCAGTTCAGCATGGAGTGTGTGCTGGGCAGCTGCAAGCTGCAGGCTCCTCCGCCAGTCTCCTGCTGGGTACCGTGTGGAATAGACCTGGTCCCAGAGAAACCGCATCAGAGAGCCTGAGAATTCCCCCTCCCAGCACCCCCGGGTCCATGCTGCGGCTTGGGAAAGGGGGGCAGGGGGCAGGGCTGCCTGGCCCAGCCCAGCGGGGCCTGGCAGGCCCAGGGCTCCAGGCCCCTGGCTCCTGGCCACCACCCCTGGACTGGAAAAAAAACCCCCCAAACTCCTGCCTTCCACGGGGTTTTATAGGTAACATTGAAAGAAGCTCCAACTGGTCCAGAAGGCTATCTGTCAATTTAGGGTCAACTCACTACACTGGCAAACTAAAATGTTAATATCCCTTTGATGCTCAGCTATGTTTTTGCCAAGCTGTATAAAATAACTTATGCTGGAAGCCCTGGTAGTAATTGTCTGTTGAATACTGGGATGTCTACATCAGATAGGAATAAAATCCTGCAGGTGAAGATATTTCAGATCATCATAATTTCTAAATGGGAAAAAGACCGCAAATACAAAATTAAGTATAGTGCAGCTTTGTAACTTATCTGACAAAATAGCACAGCAGTTCTTTAAACAGATGGAAAGAAAAAAATTCTTAGGATGCAACCACTGAAATAAAGCAGAAAAACTGAGAAAAGTGATAGCACATTCTACAACCAAAAAATAAAGATGAACAGGTAAGTCAAGGCAGTTCCTTATGACAAAATGAATGTGCTTTTGGCCAGATAGAGTTGTCTTGAATGAGAAAGAGCTATTCCTGGGGAAAAGACATAGAAGGATCCTTTTAATAATATTTGTATACCAAAGCAAAGGATACTGATATTTTCCTTCATAATGTATCTGGGTTCTTCTTGCAGCTGATGTGATGATGTTGTAATATTAAAAATCATACAGATTATAATAATTGAAAGTAGTTTATTTTTTCCCTATTGTAACCAAATTCAAATTTGTCTTTATGGAGGAAAAACTCTTAACAATGTAGTTCTACTGATATGTTTCACATGAAAGGGAAATAAAAATATTTTCTTCTCTGAAAAAGCAAGTCTGGTTCCCAGCAAGCCCATCTAGAAATGACTTTGTATTTATAATAATAAAGAAACTACATATTACCAAGAGTATAATACAAAAAAAATGTTTTGGGTCCAGTTCTGTATTGATAGAAGATGTCAAATACAGCATCCCACAACTCACATTCAAAAAATTGTCTTTAATGTACATGCACCAGTTTTAAAATTACAACTACTTCTTTTAACTATCTCTTTTTTTCTGTCTTAACTGACATACCTTTACATAAAAAAGCATTATCTTTCCTATCCTTACTGGTGGTATTGAAAACTATGTGGAGATTTGCAGCTCAGGCTAGATGGTGGATTTTAAAGCATAGGAACTCTGTGATTCAAAATAGGCCAAAGGATCAAGCAAACTTAACTCTGAAGTTATTAATCTTCAGAGCAATGACAACACACAGATTGAAGCTGTTTCTCTGTTCCCAGATGAGCATCAGACACTGGTCCTGAAGTATAAAGTCCTATTCTGCAAAATGGTGGCAGAAGGTCTTGAAGCGTTTGGTTTATTACCTATTGTTTGGATAAACTGGGCTGTAGTAAGGTATAGAAATGGCTCAGAAGTCTGTAAAAGGTTTGCTCTTTGATCTCTCAACAGTCCACATGTGACATCTGTACATGATCAAGAGGCATAAAGTAACTGAGAGCAAGAGAAAATTTAAAGGAATTTATTTTGATCTTTGACTAAACAGAACTTTATCAGTCTTACCATGCCCTTTTTATTTGGCTCATGAAGACCTTTCTTAATAAACAATTCTGTAATAAAAAACTCATATTCCAGATCTGGCTATAGGGCAGCTTTAAATGTTCTTCACATCCCGCTTGGCTCTGAATATGCAGCTAGGTTCTAAAAATGTGTTTATAAACAAATATTTTTAGATATTGCCTTAACATTTAGAACTGAAGGCTTTCTGAGCAGAAAATGCTGGGAGGTCAGTCCCTCAGCTTTCCAGATACTAATAAGGAACACATGGAAAGGATGTAAAATAATTCCTACATTGTTTGAAGCAAAAGATTAAATAATGCTATATGCCAGCATAAAAGCTGTATGTAGGGAAAACTCCCAAATCAAGGGGTAAAGTAATAAGCAAAAATAGACAAACTAACAGTTTGATTCAGGCAAGGCTCCACAATTATGATGCTTTAAAAAAAATTATCCAAATTTGTCTGAACTTCCTGCTCTCTCTCTCTTTTCTTTTGCTTGTCTCTACTCATATTCAACTTTATTGATTCATTTTTAGGGGCTCAGGTAACCTGCCACTGGCCAAACTTCCACAAAAAATTTAACAGGCTTCCAAATTCTAATGTCCCATGTTCCATAGTGAAGACACATAATTTAGTCATCTTATTTCATACTTAATTTGCAAGTTGAAATTTCATCAACAGATAAAGATGTCATTTTCTCTCAACTAATTCCTAACATGCTTCGTGTCCTGAAATTTTAACATGGTAGTATCTGTTAGTTTTTCAGGTGTTAATCTGCCCCAGAAAACTTGTCATAATTCTCAATTTATTGCTGAATTACTGCAGTGCTGAATCAAGATCATGACATGAATATTTGAAGTAAAAATGTGCTGCTTCATCTTTTTCCCTTCTCTCTGAATAGCTGTTTTTATCCTCTCTGGATAGCAGCATAGCAATGCTATGTAGTCAGGGTACAGATGACTGAGGCTTTTATTATTCCATAAGGTTTTAATTATTCTTCCACAGAATTTTGCCATTCCCCTAGGTTCCTCATGAAAGTGCTCCATCTAATGTCAGGAACGTTGGGAGTTTTGTATCATGACTTCAAATTAAATGGAACAATCAGCTAGAGAAAATGTGCACTGGAAAAGACAGAACAGATGCATTTGAACATACAGATTCTTCCCAACATGCCTGAACATTTCTTCTCAGCCTAAATGTGTCAATATATATGCAGACAACATGTAAAGGAGTGGAAAAAGGGGGAGCATGAAAGGGGTAAAGTTTATTTGAAAAAGCAAAATTTATCTAAACAAGTTTATTTCTCTTACTTTCTCTTCAAGCTAACCATGTTACTTCTCATAAGAGTTCGAACTAGAAGAAACTGAAGTAGCCTAAAGAAATGTTCATATTCCTGTAAGAACAGGAGTTCCTGCCTTGGAAATCCAAGTACTCAGTGGCAGAAAGCATTAATCATCCTACAGGATCCGTATAATGTAAATTTACTTATTTTCTACTTCTAATTAAAAAAATAAAACTAAAACAACCTTAAAATATTAATATTAGCACCTTTTAACTCTCTGCTATTATTGCTATATTACTTTAAGCACTTAAAATATAAGATATGTAGTTAAAACACTTTAGAACTATGGAAGTTTTATAAATAAACTTGTATTATTCATATAATTGGCCTTTTTTCCAATGGTATACATTGAGATTCACTAATTGTTTATGTGTTACTGCATTACAGAGTCCTGGAAGTGCCTTCTAACAGCACCAAATTCACTTCAAGATATTTTGCCCATGAACAAACCATGCACTCTCAGATTGTTTAACAAACAGTTAAAAGAAAAGAAAAGGAAAAAACCCAAAACTTCCTTCCATAGGCCCTTGGTAGGTGTTCAGAGATTTTGCAGTTGCTGTCTTGTTATTGCTGTGGAAAGAATATTTAAGCCTACTTTTCACTTCAGCTTTCCAAAAGCAGCAATTAAGAACAGAGAAGAAAAAGAAAGGAAGAAATCAGAATTGAAGCTAAAGTTGAGAAGCAAAGGAGGGGCAGGGGAAGAAGAGATGCATAAGAGAAAAATAAATAAATAAAAGCATAAAAATAAATGGAAAGTCTTCCAATTTTAAGAAAGTCAAAGCCTCTGAGAGCACAGAAGTTATAAAAGCCCCTAACAAGAAAACTACAAAACCCAATTCCTCCACCTCAAATATAATTATGAAAATATGCTTGGAAGTAAGGTTCATTGCATGAGGTGTCCTTCCATGGAGAAGTGTTGCCCTGTCTTTGTAAAAGCAGTTCCTTTCTGAAACTGCTTTCCCTTTCTTTGTTTCTTTTCCTTGATTATCAGCAGCAAATATGTATAATTGGGAAGTATTGCATTAAGGGAGACCTAAATCCATCCTGACAATTTCAGTCCTGAATTCTTTTCCATCCTGGGCCATTCTTGAGTTTGTGCACTTCTTAGACATTCATATACAAGTGAGCAAGGGTCATCAGACCCATAAAGCGAATGTCAAAATCTTCCATGCAAAAGAAATGCAAACATAGTATTCTGCTTCTGAAGGAATAGGGCTGAGGGCTAAGTACCATAATTTTTTTTCAGACACTGACATTTTTGCAGGATGTCAGATGTCTCAAAGAGTCATCAATTCTGACTGGAGAGTGAAGAGGGAGTTGTGAAGATACTCAAAGCCTTTCAATAGCAAGGCATTCCTTCTCTATCATCAAGTAAGTTTTAGAAGCAATTTGCTCTGGATAGATACTTCTGTCCATTGACCTCCTGGGGTAAGACAGACCCTATTTCCTCTCAGAAATATGTCTGAAATGTGAATTCCTCATTGAAGAGAAGCATATACAGACTTACAATTTAAACAGTTCTTGAGAGTCTGAAAGGCCTTTTCAGAGACTTGAAACACTGTAAAGGGAAATGCATTCTTAGTTAGGTCTATTAACAAGGCTTCCTCAAAGAAGCCTGATATGCAAAAATTTCCTGTGGGGAAGTCTCAGAAGAACTGCAAACAGAATAGATTAGTTATACTCCAGGCATAGGGAAAGGCCTGATCAGTGAAGTATTTCAAGTGATTAGGAAGGTCCTGATATTTGTGTGGTATTAGTTAAATTAAACAGATAATTTAGAAGTAAATCAGTGTTCCCTGGCATGTAAATTTGTCTGCTGACAATGGTCTAGTTTCAAAGAACAGTACTTCAGTGGATGCCAGATGCTGGCCAAACCTGCTTATGAAAATGTATTAACCTAGGACAAAGACAAAATATGTGGTTTTTTGTGAGCCTGTCACAGCCAGACAAGGTTTCCTGTGCATCAGTATAGTGACTCAGCTCTAGGCTAAGGACCAAGGAACATGTCAAAGGTAAAAAATTGGAGCCATGACACCAAGGGCAAGAAAACTATCTCACTGTGCTGACATAGCTGTTTTTTTTCAGTTTGCTCATTAACAGGACACCAGTTTCACTCTGCTCCCTGATTCTGGAGCTCACTTGCTCAGAATTAATCTGCACCTCTGTGTAAAATTGTGCTGCTTATAGATGTACATTTATTTTCTGGAAGTTGAGATACCCTGCACCATGTCACTTAGGGATACAGACAGTGTATCCCTAAGTAGAGACTCAAAGTACATGCACTTTGAGTCCCTACTTGTGGTTTTGCACTTATACACTGCTTTTTCTCAAAAGCCAACACTATTTCTTGACTTTCTGTCTGTCTTGCAGCTTTCACCCTCTCATAGTGCAGCCTCTAACCCCTCCAGAGGAGAATTAGTGCAAACTCTACCTTACTGTCAAGGGACACTTAGTCACAGAACAAGCCAGACTCTGGGAGAAGTGTGAAAATAAAGCTTGAAGGTGCTCTGAAATAGGAAGTGTTGAGCAGCTCATGAGCCACATGTAGGTGGTGAGAGATGTTGCTCAGCACAACATGATGTAAACATTGCCAGCCCATAAGAACTAATGCAAAGAAAAGTGAAATGATAACAAAAGTCACTTTTCCTCCCTTAATGACTTGAACACTTAGATTGTGATGCGTAATCCTTCACAAACTCAGACCTGCACTTCCACATGTGCAGGCACAAGTGTGCCTGTCACAGTTAGTTATTTGTCAAAGGCACAGGATGGGCACAGGGAAATTGGGGAAAAGCTGAAGTAAGGCATTTTATTTGAGAAGTGCCCTGGTTTCTACTTGTGTTTCGACTGAGGTTGTTTACAGAGTTGTGCTACAGTTCTGCTAAAGGAAAAACAGCTGAGTTTTCAACTTGCAATCTATATGGCCGTCACTTTCTCATGCCCTTAATTAGAAAGCCTTTTGCCAGAAAATTAAAAAACTCTAAAAACTTTTCCCTGTTGCAAATGTACAATGCTTAAACCATGTACACTAATGAGGCTCGATGCCAGCACTAGCAGACGTCCTGGTAAGCACTTAACTGTGAGAAAGATAGGAAGACCCTTTATATACATTAATTTACTCATAGTCCGGTTAGGTGCATTGACACTTTATTAAAAGCTGTGAATTTATTTCCTTAAACCATACAGTAGTTTTTGTGTCACAAATGTAAAAAAAAATATATAACACATGCATTTACATGATTTCTCCCATTTGTGTTAACCCTTAGAGTCCTCAGGGCAATTGGAACTGAAATTGTACATCAAGTTGAAGCCTTACCCACTGCACTCTTTCTCACTTCAACATATTTCTGTCTCTCTTTGGAAGGTGATTTAGAAATGCAGGAATCACTCCAGGAATTTAAACTGTATACCAAAAAGCCCATTAGCCCTCTTGCTTCTTTAATGAAATTAAACATTTGATAACTTCTGTAAAAGAATATATTATATCTGAGTGCTTCCTGTAATGCCAGATATTAGTATACAGATGCAGTTAATTTACCAGATTTGAATTGCATAAGGCACATATGAAATGAAAACTCCCATTGAAATCAGTGAAAGTTTTATTTCAGAAAGTCTTTGCTGGTATTCAAAATCCCTTAAGCGTTTGAGTCCAAAGGGCTTGGTTTCAAAACACTCCTCACTCTTCAGATCAAGTTCCACTTTTTCTGAGTAAGGTTGAGACAGATAGTATTCAACACACAGCACTTGTGTGCCAAAAGACAGCTAATATCATGGAGAAAATAAGTAGCTAGAGCAAAAGGGTTTATAGGCTATGTAGAAAAAGAAATACTGATGTTCTAACAGCATGATTCTGAACAAAGGGCTTATAGCAGGGTATTGAAACAAAAACAGTGAAATAAAAAAAAAAACTCCCAACAAAACCAAGCTAAGAAGGTTTTGTTCTGGGGAGGGTTATGGGTTGATTTTTTATTTTTAAGATGTTTTTCCCAAATGACTGGCAAATATTAGACACATTTTCATTTTTATCTCATCCATCACTCACTATTCCTGCAACCCAAACAAATTCCTTCCAATCCTCTGGTCCAGCAATCGGAAGCCCAAAGCTGTGATGTTTACTAGGCACAACTTCACGTAGGCCTCAAATCACAGGTCGTCTTTTCTACTTTTAATTTTCTCAGGGGATACAAATGACCTTCCCAGGCTCTCAGTGACAGCATATCCCTCACCAAGCCCAGAGCAGAGAGCAGCTCTCGGACCCATACATCCAAATTTGGTCTTTTTCAAGTTCACACCTACTTTGGTGGTTCACTAAATAGTATATTATTGTCTGATCTTGCGGAATATCAGACATGGCAGTATTTTTAAAGTACCAAAAATGCAACAGGGACTAACTAAAATACTGAGCCCAGAATTGGATTTGGGTTTTGTAAGTCATCATGCACTGGTGTAAGAACTTAGATATTGGCCAGATAAAGAGGTTATGAGGTCCTTGTCTTGTAAGAAAGGGTCATGTTTACTGGTTACCAATAATGTGTCACAGAATCACTGAAGTTGGACAGTACATCTGCTCAAGCAGAAGTGGTTAGGGACCTGCTGGACCAGTTACACACAATTACTCACAAGTCTATGGGCCCTGATAGGATCCAGCCCAAAATAATGAAGGAACTGGAAAAAGAACTTGCCAAACCACTCTCAATTACGTACCATCGGTCCTGGTTAACTGGAGAAGTTCCAGCTGATTGGAAATTAGCAAATGTAATGTCCATATACAAGGAGGGTCAGAAGGATGATCCAAGGAATTACAGGCTTGTTGGCCTAAGCTTGGTTCTGGACAAGGTTATGGAAGAGATCATTCTGAGTGCCATTACAGAGCACATACAGGATAACCATGGGATCAAGCCCCACCAACACAGATTTATGAAAGGAAGGCTCTTCTTTTCCTTGCTCCTCCTACAGCATTCTTCTCAGTGCCCAGATGAAAACTTTCAGATCAGGTAGTTTTTATACAGATTTTGAGGAAGCTGTAGTAGATCAAAAAGAGACAGTGAAGAGAAGAAACTATTTGAGTTACCCTGAAGTGTATGATGATAACTTCCTCTATGACCTCCTAAAATGCCAAATTCCTTGCACTCCAGCAACGTTTTACAGAAAGAAAAACTGAGAAAGAAAGAGCACACTCTGGATTTGCTGTCTTCATGGCTAGTAACTAACTGGCTTGGAAGCTTTTTTTCCCATCTCTACAAAATACCAAAACCAATTAAAGAAACACAGATTTTTGAATTGCAACCCATGCCACACAAGTTTATTTTAATCCTTACAGTAATCTATACTCAACACATAACTCTGGAGAAAATAAAAACCTTGTCTTGGAGTGACTTATGATTTGTATCCCCTATAGCCATGCTATGCCCAGACATGATTCCTGTGCCTTTCTGTGTCTTTAAAACTGGGTGTGAAAGAAAGAAAAAAAGCCAAATGAACTTTTCAAAGCAGTTTGTGCTCCAAGGTCACTCTATCTCCTCTGCATGCTTCTGTGGTGGCCAGAGGGGATGAAGCACCCTTTTCCCTGCTTTTCAGCCAGCATTTGTCTTTGTTTTCTTCAGAAAGAGATGGGGAGGTTTTTTTTTTTTTCCCCTGGGACTTTGGCTTTGTCTTCTTCTCTTCTGGAACTGTTCAGAATGCCAGAACTCACTGGGAGAGCTTTCTACCAACACCCAGAGGGGGCCCATGTTGACTCAGCTCAGAAGAGGAAAGAGAGACCACACCCACAGAAATTACTCTGAAAATTTACCAGGTTCTCACCACAGTGAGAGGTTTTATTTTTTAGCATTATTCTTTTCATTGTGTCTGTTAAATAAATAGGCTTTTTTCCTTTCACTTTCCTCCAAGGAAATTTTTTTTCCTGGACTTGGTGGGGGAGGGGTGGCTGTAACCTGCCTTTTATCAGAGGGCATTCAAATTCAGACGTTCCTCCAAATTTGTCTCAAACCAGGACAATCCTCCAGCACAATTTTCAGGAATAGTTGTCTTAATGTTCTGGCCAGAAGACCTTCAATTGACTCATCTTCGTGGATTCATTCCACAATGATTTTATTATGCAACCACAAAAACATGCAAATATTCTGACAATGAACAAATGTAGGTGTAGAATAAAATGTCTGGCCAGGCTAAGTTTTTGTAAAACCTATTCTCTAGAAAAAGGGAGTAGACTTTGGGAAAAAGGGGGGAATATTGGTTTTCCATGCAGAATTAAGCACTATGGCACATAGAAAAATATTAATTTAGGAAACATAAGGAATATGCAGAACAGGCAGGGGAATTGTAAGACAGGTAAGGATTTGGGTGGAGGTAAAGATTGTGTTAAAAACTGGGGCTAGGGGGCATTTCTCATATGGTTCATCAAGGACAACTCTTGTGAACAATTATTAAGCATCTTTACAGAAAAAGTAAATTATCTTGATAGATTTTCTGCTGATGCAAATACAAAATGCACTGTAATTTCAAGAAAGAGCATTATACAAGACAAAAGGATCATTCTTTGATGCAAAGTTATTTAAAAAATGGATAAATGCTGTAGAAAAAAACCATAAGGTCATGTCGTTAGGGACTAGTAATAGCTCCTTGTTTATGCTGTGAATTTTTCAGCAAGAATTAACAGAAATACATAGATGTCTATTAACAAGCCATCAGCCCAGGCAATCTATAGAGCTAAAGAAAGTATTTTAAACAAAAATCAGGAATGTCTTTGTCATGCTGTTCCCCTGACGGCAGTGCATGTTTCTTGTAACAAACCATGGAATCGCAGAATGGTTTGGGTTGGAAGGGACCTCAACAACCATCTAATTCAAACCCCCATGCAGGAACAGTTTCAATACAGTGGATTTCTCAAAGCACTTTCCAGCCTGCCCTTGAACACTTCCAGGGATGGGGCGTGTTGAAGTCTTTGAAACAGGAGATTTTTGTCAAAGAGGTGTCTTACCATCTAACAAAGATCATAGCTTTAGGAGAGTTTGGATGGTGAATCTACTAATGAATACTAAATAAAAGATCTTATTTTTCTTATTCATGGGTACTATGCCCAGCTGTGGTAGTTAGTGATCTGTGGGGTATTGGGGTAACCAGAGACGTTTCTGCCCCATCCTGGTATTGTCAGTCTCCCCGTTCAGCTTCTCCCATTGGCTGTTAGCCTCTGCCTTTCACCGCCCCCCCTGAGTTTCCCTATTGGTCCCCGTTCCCTTAATCCCGCTTCTTGGAGCCTGGGAAAACTGAGAGCCTCTCTTTGTTCTTTGTACATGCTTGAGGGATTTCAGGGAGTACGGATGGTCCGATTAACCCATGCTCTGCAAGATGAAGAGCAGTACCCTACTCAACTCTTTACTACTGACATATTACTTACCCTGCCTGTGCTCTGTGGGGGCATGTGGGACCCCACGGAGCTAGGCCCAAAGGGGACTAAAGTAATACCCAGCAATAACTATTTGTCCTCAGGAAATTCCCTGAGCAGGTACAATCATGGAGAGATACTCATTATATGGCATTCTGTTAGTTCAAGAACAAAATTGCTATTTACTGGCCACTAATGCAAGTAACATTAGGAACAAAAAATACTATCTCAGAGCAGAACAGTGTGATACTCTGTTCTGATAGCATCATCCCTACATCAGCATGGAAGACAATTCTTAGGACAAATTAGCTTGCAATTACAGAAACATGGAATTCTTCAAATGAATTTCTAATTAAATTTTATAGTCCATACTGCTACACTAGACAGAGTTTTTATTCACAAACACCTACTGCTGCCTATTTTTCCCTCTGATTTAATATTCATTAATTCTAATTAAAGGCTATAAAAGGAAATAAAACATTTGTATTTCCACCTTTTATTAGGAGAACCATCCAAATAAATCACAAAACAATGTTTATCAAGCAATTTTGATTCTGGAGAACAATGTTTTGACACCCGTGAATGCACTTCTCACTAAGCTGTGAAGAAACAACTGGATAGTATTAGACACACAATAAAAAAGGAGGTATTAGACAGTTTATTAGAGTACCTAAGAAAAATAATATTTATGAAGCTTTATGTATCTCCACAGGGTGATAAGAGTCCTGGGTTTTAAGAAACCTAACAAAATTTTCTGCATTTCCTGTAACCTTAAGAGACATATTTTCACATACACCTGTAGCTCAGAAAAATTAATTAGTTGAACTGACACTTCTACGGTACAGTTTTGTGGTTCTTGGCATTCTAGATAATTTAAATCTTTTGCAAACACATTATGTCTGATTTATCTATTGCCTTGAATTTTTAACTACTTTCTCAAACATGTTAAAATAAATGGCACTTTAGGGACCATTTAAAATGCGATGGTCCATTTGAAATGTATGGCAGAATAATACATTTTTAAAGCCCATTAGTATCTCCAGGTCTAGTCATAAATGGAACATACATTTAAATAACTGGTACATTTTTATAAAAATCAATGTCTGTCCCACAGCCCCATATTAAAAGTGCGCAGTTAATAGTGATTTTTTTTAATATGAGATTATTTTTAGTACATTTTCCCAGCTCAGACACTGTCTGAAAACACCAACACAGCTATTACTGCTGATATTATATCAACAGCAGATAACACATTCAGGAATAGTCACTTGATTAGTCGTTAATGAGAACTGGCTCATAACAGTCTTAATCTTTGAAGTCTAAAGATTCGGTGAAGATTAAAAAAGAGACACTTCCCAAAATCATTAAATGTGAATGAATGCTTTTACCTTGCAGTAGCCAAGCACTTAAGGCTGTGTTAGGTGTTACTGTATGAGTGACATTAACAAGTCTAGAAGAAGCTACTGATGTATATAATTAACGCTTAAAACCACTGAATCTGAGTCCAGATGTAGTGTCCACCTATCTGCTGCTCGTTGACAAATTATATTTGTTAACATTTCAAGAAGATTTTTTTAAATGGTTTTCAACAAGGGGGGGGAAAAATCAAACCACTATTTTTGGTGAAGTCTTAATTTCTTTATCTACCATATTCCACTCGGTTGCACACGAGTGAAAGTTTTCTACCCATCATAGAACAGTAAAAATCTAATATGATCTATACTTTCACCAATCTTTTTTGCTGTAAACTACCACTATTCTCTATATATTAAACTGCATCCAAAAAATTATTTTTCTTCTTTTTTATATGCTATTACAGCTCTAGGTATTTTAGCAAGAGGAGTTGTTTTAAATTACAGAATCTGACAATTTAACCATCTTGATCAACAATCCTTTCTAAACATTTTTAATAGATGAAAAGTAATAAATTAAATGGCATTGAAATAAATTACCTTTAATAGAGAAATCATATCCTTTAGAACAGGATCACATATTATCTGAAGATACTTTTCCTGTTATTGACACTGCTATTTACTTTCTTCCTCCATCCTATTTAACTGTCTCAGAGTTTGAATATGTGTCTGAAGAAAAATAAAGGATCTAAATCCTTTCTGGGGCAGCTTATTATTTCAAAACTTTTTTTAGTTGTAACACTTTAAGGAAATTTGCAGGAGCCAAGAATTTACTGACCTCTGCCAAAATGAGTACTATGAAAAAGGAAAAAAAGGGGAGGTCATTGAGACTCAGCCGAAAGTAATATTATTAAAGAATTCTTTATAGACCTGACTGCCAATTCATACTGTTCTGGAGACTACAGCCTTGTTTCACTCTGGCAGTGTCCTACCTAACCGCACATTGTTCTTTAGTCATTTTCCAAACCCTGCTGATGGATTGGGGTGCCCCTCCAGGGAGCTGAGTGCGCTTTGGTTTGCAGCATAGTAACACCAGTCAGACAATGTTAAAGTCTTGCTGAATAAAGCATTACCTTCAGAAATTAATTTTCAAGTTTCAAATGCTAATGAACCATTCTGTTATACTTCAAGACAGTAGGAACATGGCTTTTCCTGTCATGTGTTTAACATTTGAAGTTTTTTGTCATTTGATTTTATTTATGTGAAGAACTGAGACTCAAAATAAAACCATTTCTAAAAATGGGAATAGTTAGATCCAAAATGGATTCAACAAACAGATTTCATTCTTTAAACAGGGAGAAGTGAGGGGAGGGAAATGCTGATTCATTAAATACCCAAGTGATTTAGGAGAAAAGGTTTTATTTTTTGAATGGGACAAAGAGAGTAAGAAACAGTTTAAAACTATTGCTGATACTTATGGAAATAAAAACACTCAAACTTGCATTGGTGGGAAAAAACAGTCACTAAATTAGCTCATGGTGAAAGTAGGACACAGTAAATAAATATATAATTTTTAGTCATACTAGACTATATTGGAGGATAGGTGGAATTTCCAGAACCACTTAGCACGACTTGATTATGCTCACTTATCAATAAAAAAAGCTTACTATCTTTGGTAAAAATAAAGTTGCTCATCACTTAGCTCTTCCAAAAGACTCATCTTTAGATGTCAAAAATGCAACTAATTTTGACACTTTGCCTTAAAAGCAGACCACACACCTGGAAAAAATTATCTTTCTTATCGTTATTTAATGTAATTTTTCTGTGAATATGCTTCTTGATGACAGTGAAGAGCTATCTTTGATATTATATCTGCAAGCAGTAAACTGAAAATATATTCTTTACATAAGTGACCTATTTCCAAAGTAGGAAGGATAGAGTGAAATCCAATTGTGTTATTTCCAATACTGTAATTGTTGCTTTAGTATTGAAATATGAACAGACAACCCAGGAGATTATTAAACATCTGGATTTGAGACATTCCTGTGAACTTCAGGCAACCAGCCAGAACTAGTGCAAGGAAATGGTAAAATCTTAGGCATTTTTAAATTACCTTAAAATCATTTGCAACTACATAGTTAGGGGAGAATCAATGTTCTTTCTGTTGTGTTATTACAGAAGAACTTTCAATTGTAGAAGCATCCTGACACAAAGCTGCCCTGGGAGATACACAAAGGTCTTTTGTACAACCTTTTCTCTTTTTTCTTAGCAAGTTACTTGCCATATAGTAACTTCCTTTGATAACAACCACAACAATGCCCTGGACCTGTTTTATGTAATAAAAATCCCCTTTTACATTCACCAAGCCCAACACGTTTTCACAGGGCTTTGGCTAGCCCATGCCTCAGGGTTAGACAATCTCACCAATGCCCAAAAAAGACTCCTGCCCCAGGGAGCAAGAAGTTTCCAGGCTCACTGCTTTCATCAGACAGGCTGTCTTTAATGGAAAGTGAAAGGAGGAGGTCACATCGAAGAGGGAAAAGGATGCTTGTACAGTGGTTTTTTTTTTTCACAGCGATAAAGCCTCCCATCATCTAGCTTGTGCAGTCTGCTTAGATAGTACAAATGAGTCCAGACCTCTTATCTTAGCTGATACAGCCAAACTAGATGTAGACATGTCAGTAGTTCCTCCAAAAGAAACAGCAAAATATTCTGAAAGCATAAATATTATTTAAACAGCACTCCATTTACTTGACTTTGTCTTGTCTCAACATACTAGACTATGCTACTACAGGTTCTTGTAAACTTTATCTCTTCCACTTTATTTTACAGTCACAAGATTTATCAGATATGTGACTTTAATCAATTCTATATGCCATTATTTCAAAGGTAGGTGAATGCAAATCAAATCTAAAATAGTGAGTGTACTATTAGCTATACTTGTCTTACTTAGCAGCAGATGGGATGGACTTGAGTGACTTGCACCTTGCACTGCAATCTTACCTTTCCTTGTTTTTTTTTAAAAAGCAAGAATTCTATTTATTCTCTAGAATAAATCTATATATTGGTCTTTCAGGACAGTATTTATAAATGCAGCTTGCACTAGTCCATGCTAACCTGAGTAGACCTAAACCATATAGTAGCATTGATTAATTCACAACTGAATTAGACTAGTGACAATCATCTTTGATAATTCTGGCTTCAGCATTAAGTATTTTATAACTGAATTGTCACGTAGGTACTAATTTTAATTTTTGAGTTCAGCAGAAATCAAGAACCATAGAAAGAGACAGACTGAAAACAAAATGGAAAACTATGTGAATCATGACTAAGAAAATAAGTGATTTCTCAAAGCAAGTTCCTAAAATCTTTCAAAATTCATTCTCATTTTCCTGGAACACCTTGCTGTGTTCCTTTCAGGAGCAGTTTACCCCCACCCACCTAGAGATTTTTTTCATGGATATTCCACAATTATGTTATATATTTTAACTGAGGACTTACTTCACATATCAGAATAAGGGAACTGCCAAGTACATTCCTAAAGTCAAGGAGCAAATGAGCATAAATTCAGGCTTGGACAAAATGAAGTGCATAAGACAGACACCCTGACATCTTGCAAATCCAGACTAAGTATGCTAATTTGATCAAAATTATTACCACATTAAATTTATGTCCCCAGTCAAGTCTAAACAGAATCTCTGCTGAGGACAAAGTTAGCCAGGTAATCAGTGGGAAAAGGGAGGAAAGGATGGCTGACTGGAAAGGCCATAAGGAAAATTTAATCTTCCTTTGGCATAAATACAACTGTTACCAGGAAATTGCCTGGTCAGAGCAAGCCTTTTTCCCCACACTGACTGCAAAATGCTGCGGGAAGTGTACAAGGAAGAACTAGGCAAGAACTTATCCTTTCCTGCTCTTTTTGCAGTTGCAGTTTTCCTGCCCTATCACTCATCTGAAGTTGAACGTTTTACCTGGTGCCAGAAACCATGGCCTCAGTTTTTTCTCAGGTGCTTCTCAGGGTCCTGTTGTGGTCCAAGGACCCATTCATCTAAGAGCTACCCCAAAAGCTTTCTGAGCTTTTCATAATTATTAAGCTGAAAGTCTTCAACTGCTACAACACTCATGCTAACAAGGTTCCATCTCCACTGTTCACCCCAGGAAACACCCAGATCTTGGCAGTTTCTGAGGTTAAAATAATTTCATCTTTATTTTATCACAGAATCATGCAACTGTTTGGGTTCCAAGTCTCTGCCAGGGGCAGGGGCACTTTCCACTAAACCAGATTGCTCAAAGCCCCATCCAACCTGGCCTTGAACACATCCGGGGTGGGACAACCACAATTTCTGTGGGTAAGCTGTTTCAGTACCTCACCACACTCAGAAAGAAGAATATCTTCTTAATACCTAATCTAAACATGCCTTCTTTCAGCTTAAAGAATGCAGTGCTTTGGGGTTCAAGACAATGGTCAAGCACTGTGGACCCTGCTGTACACATTACTGTTGGCCTGAGGTGAGGGAGCATGTCTAGGAAGGGCAGTGGAGCTGGAGAAGGGTCTGGAGCACACGTCTGCTGATGAGTGGCTGAGGGACCTGGGAGTGTTTAGCCTGGACAAAATGAGACACAGGGGACCCTCATCACTCTCTACAACTACCCAAAAGGTGAGGGTTGGCCCCTTCTCCAAGGCAGCAAGTTACAGTCCAAGGAAATAAATGGTTAGACTTAAATGGTGCCAGTCATGACCTGTTACAGGCTAGCTTGCCAGCTATTAAGGACATCATCTTTTCTATGATCCTTCTGGGTCTCTCCTAACTCAGAATATTCTGTGATTCTGTGACTTCCTGCCCTTGTGAAAAGTGCTTCCGCAGCTCCCTTGTAGTCCCCCCTCAGCTCAGGTACTGAGCTGCCCTGTCCAGAGGCACTGAAAATACTAAATAATGTGCATTACTTGTACTTAAACAACCAGAAATTCTTCAGAAAAATATTATCTCAAAGAAGAAGTAACAAATACGTGTTCACTGACCCATGACATCTCCAACCCAGCTATTGATAAACAGTGGCTGGAAAACCGAGCACAGTCTTTTCCAGCTTCAGGTGCAAAGAAGCCTATAGTTAAGTTCATGAGAAACCAGTGAGGGCAACTGATAGAGGAGGCCACACTTGGCAAGAGGAATTGTACCTGCACAGGAGGAGAATCACATATGAGAGAAAACTGGCCTCTGGTGAAAACTATTTATAGACAACAGTCACAAAAAAGACTGGCTCTATATTAATGCCATGCTACTCCCTGTAGTTCATGAGTGCCCTACTTTCACCTGAGACTTTCTTCTTTGTTCTCACCTGACTTCTAAAAGGGCAAGGTGAGTCCTGAACAGAGGTGGACAACCAGCCCAACTTTCATCTTTAATGCATGAAGCAAGTGCTCCAGGGTGCTGCCCGTTCCAAACTCAGCATCTCATTTGTTGTAACTAGCAATAAACTCCCCTGGGCATGCTGGGCCCAAATAATTTCTTAAAACACTAAATACATCGAGACAGCTTAGTAGATAAACTAGTGTTTTTATTTAAGATAAAGAGATGTAAAAGGTCTGACATTTAGTCTCACGTGACCTTTATCAAAGACAGTACAGAGCATACAGATTTTGCCTTGATAATCCACTATAGCTGGAAGTCTTTGATAAAGGTCACTCAAGTCCAAAATGTTGGATGATTTTCTCTTACCCTTATCTGAAAGAAAAAATGCATTCTTCTTAGTAGAGTAGTCCTCATTTTTAGTATTACTAAATTTTTTTAAATAAATAAACAGAAGAACTTTTTTTAAAGTAATTTAGCTCCAGGAGGAATATTTTGTTATTCTGTATCCATCACAGTCTTTTCTATTGTCCCTTTTATTTCTGCAAAACTCTCTTCTCTGATCAAACATTACTGGCCTCTGATTGGGGTGGATCATGTGAACTGAGCTCCACTGTTGTGACTAAACAGAAACAAATGATGAAGCAGAGTGCAGACACCATGGTTCTTTTTTTTTTTTTTTTTTAATGAGTCATTTATTAAGCAATGTAACTAAATGGAAATAGGGGATATTTATGTGTATAAATACACATAATAGTGTATTAGTGTATCTTAACTACAGTGTGACATGTATAGTCACACTGTAGTTAAGATAATTGGGCCCAGCTGTTATACTCCTGTTTTCTTATGGAAGAACATAATGTTGCATGAAGCTAGCAAGGCAAGACATATAAGGAACATGCTGAAGCATGTAGTCGAAACCTGAATAATTTTCAATGTTGTTCTTTAAAGATCTTCTAATCATTCTGCCTGTGAAAGCTGCATTTTCAAGCTTATGTTCAGACTTGTATTTTCAACATGTAAATTATACACACACTAACAACTATTTCTAACTGCTCCCCCTTCAGTGTTTGCCCAGACAGGCCACCTTGAATCAATTACATACATAAGGGGCAGAGAAAGAGTTTACTTTTTTGTCTGCAGAAGAAAATCCTGTCTGAAAATCATTTATTTCGAGAACTGCACAGAACTGCACATTCCTCCTTTCAAAACTCATCTCAAGAGCAACTTACATAGAGTTTTGCTTACACAAGTGGCTATGCCACAGGAGAAATATTAATTGGGAGACCGGATGGCATCCAGGGTCTGTTGTGACTTAGGAAAGGTAAGTAACAGACTTCCTCTTCTATCCCAATCCTGTCCTTAGAGCAAACTGTGTCCAAAAGGAGAGATAACAATGTAAAGGTGTTGGTTTTCCCTTATAATAGTGGCTAAGCAAAGGAAAGAGGAAGAGAGGCAGGTGAGCTGTGACTACACATGGGATGCCATGGATGGGACAGCACAGCTAACTTGGAGCAAAACCCTGCCACTGGTAGAGGAGAAAGAAAGTAGGAAACAGGATACAGCCTGTGTCTCTACTATTCCTAACTTCTTGGGTCATTTGTAGTGTCCACAAATGAGTTCTTGATGTAGCCCAGAGTGACTTATTTTAGATGCTCTGCAGAAGTTTTGTATATGGTATTAAAGGATTCTTCTATCTATTGAAAAATATACATATAAAACCAAACCTTTATTTATGTCTACATTTAGAGATGTTTTCTTCACTGACCTTCTTCGATGCTATCCTCTCAAATAAAAATATTCCAACTACTACTGTGATCTGTATTCAGCTGTGGTGGGTTCAAAGAGCCACTACTGGAGACAGAGAACCAGCCTGAAGGTAGCTGCACAGGTGTACCAGCACTAACAAAAGGAAGTAATTTGGTCTTCAAATTTTTTAGGCTGAAGCATATCCTTAGACAAAAACCAGAAAAATCTGCAGGAGACTTCCTACCAAAGGCATCTGGATGTAAGTTCAAATTACTTCAAAACCATAGATCTCTTTTTCTCAAGAGATTCTGGACAATTCTGGGTCAGAGCCACCCTGCCCCACTCCACCCCCATCCCACACCTCCCCTTCCCGTTATAATGAAAGGGTAATCTGCTACATCCTCATTATTAGGAATCTCATATCCATGAAATGGTTACTTGACGCTGTCCCACTTCAGTGTCATTGGCGAGAACACTGCATCTTCCCTGCGCGTCCCATGTTAGGATCCAGCTCTCCAGGAGCTGCCGATCCCCGTCTGGGGCACACGGGCAAGACCACGGGGGTACCCACACTCTCCACCACCGGTGCGGTGGGAGCACAAACACACGCTAGCAGTCTCAGAAGCGCAGATCGGAAAGGTCTACAAGAGCAGGAGGGGCCTCTCACTTAGAGTTCCAAGGATTTGATCCAGGGAGGATTCAGAGGCAAAACAACCCCAGAGAGCAAAAGGCAGAGGGCTCCAGGGTTATACAGGGGGAGGTACCAGGGGCAGGTGAGGCAACAAAGTCCAATCAGGTAAGGGCCAGGAGGTGAGGAAGGAGCAGACTGACCAATGAGCAAGGAGGGGGGAGAGGCAAAGAACAGAGAACCGATGGGGCTTCAGATTACAGAGAACTTTCTAGATAACATACATATTAATGGCGGGAAATACATATTCAAAGCAAAAGGGGTGGAGGGCCAACAGACCAACTAAATATAGTCAGTTGTGGGTACTCACCCTAACCTAGGTGGGGGGGGAAGATGCTACACCTCGGAGCTGGCCCACTACTGAACCTCAGTTGATCTCAGGCCCTGTGGCTCCCCGGCTGGTCTGGTGGCAGCCACAACCACTGTAACAGTTACTTTATATAACTTTAGATAAAATAGCTTTGAGACTAATTAGTTAGGAGTTGCTTGAAAGCTAGTTTCAATTCTACTAACATAACTGCTGTAATTTCCAGGAGAAAAACATGATCTTTGTAAAGAGAAGAATCTAATGTATGCATTTTTGTTTGTGGACAAGGTTCAGTTAAAGCTGAAGTTAGGATACCTTCAGCCATCTTGTATGCTACTCATGGGAGCTCACTCTGTTTCTATGAAGCATAAACTTCCAAACTTCCGCATATAAAACAGCAGTCAGCTCCGGAAATAGCATGGTTAAGAAGAATGCTTTTAACTCAGGTTGTTTTGCTTCATAGAAAGTGCCTCATATGACTGTACTTACACTAATTATATGAAGATTGTATTTTTGACCAGAAAAATGTGTATTGCATTACATATACTTAGAATAAATACATGAAATGAAATTTTTATTATGATTATCATGATGCCAGGAAGATTTGGACTAATTCACCTCTGCAGGCACTTCTCTCTACATCTTCCAATGAGACTTTTGACATTCTGGTCTTTTACACCTAGAGTTAAATTTGAGCTCTGCATCATCTTGTCATTCCCGACCCTACTGACTCTTACACCCATCACATGGCTTAATTTTGCTTCTCTGGGATTGTTCAGGGAAAGAAAAATTCACTTCAGAAAATTTCTTAGAAGATTTTAACAGAACCACATGTTTTATAAAATCCTGCCAGTAGCTGGCATGGCATTAGAGGGGAAACAAAAGTACTCAGAAGCTGAGAAAGGAACAGAAGATCCTACACAGATGCTCACATTGGAACACAGCTCATTCCTACTCCCAAAACAGCAAGGGAAAAAGTCCTTGCCATTTACTCTATAGAATTGTTATTACTATTACTATTATTATTATCCTAGGGGAGCAGCAATATTAGCATCCCATTTTGCATCTGGCATCCAGCTTTATATTAGCAGAAATGTAGGACAAGTGGGAAGCAGCCCAGGCCACACAAAAGGCAAGCCAGTCAATCTGATTTTATGGCTTTGATTCACTCATTCTCAGTTTTCCTCAGCCTTGAGGAATGGTAGCCCTCAGAAAAAAAGGTGCAGCTAAGTAAGCCCATGTTACCCAGCTTGAGTGGTTGACAGAGTAGTTACAGGGCTACTGGGCATCTCATCACTGACTTACCAGTTAGGGCATCAAATGCATGACATGTGGCTGGTTGGTGACTGTTCCTTTAGCAGTAGCTATTAAATGGTCTTTCAGGCTTCCTTACAGCAATAACTGTATTTAAACAACCCTTCATCAGTACAGGTCCAACATAAGATAATAAGCTCTAATAATAAGCCCACTGACCTGGGCTAAGAAAGTGAGCAGAGAAAATCCAGCACACACATAAGCATGCATCAAGTTGAAGTACACATTCTGATTTTTTCCAGTAAAAAACACCAAGCTCCAGGCCCAACTCCTTCCACAGATTGTATCCAGAATTCAGAAGAGTCCGTGAGCTGGCACAGACTAATTAAGAAGAAAGGGAAAGATTATACTTATGTGCAAACAATACTCTAAAAAAGAAACATTATCAATAATGTAGTGGTAAAATACTTGAAAGGAAATTGATTTTTGATTAAGTCAGTCTTCCAAAGTCTTTCTTCAGATAAGAGAATAATACTTTTAAATTGCTGTTCACACTGACTACTGCCACCTGCTAACATTTTGCCCCGGGGAGAAAACACAGCTTAGCAGTACAAGGGCTCTATAATAAGCATCTTTATCTCCTTGGGATTCTTGTTATTTTTTCCTCAGTACTGTAAACCACATACCACTGGGTTGACTCACACAGATCTCAGGAAGTGAACACAGCAAAGAGGGCTGTTTTCTCATGAGAAGTTCAACATGGTAAAATTCCTCTTCCATTTCAGCAGCTCCAAAGCCAATTTGCACCCAGCTTAACATGGCAGATGTAACTCTTCTTCTCTCACTCCTAATTTGTCTGCAGCTGGGTCAGATTCATAGCCGTTTGGAGTGCCCCAATGGCTTTCCTGGTTGGAGCTATAAAAAAAGTTTGAGCCTACTCAATTATCAGTACAAGGGCAACACCGTAGGCACTCCTTGGAAGTGGCAGAAAGAACGGAGCAGGTGAGCTGGCAGACAGTATTCCTGTCATAGCCCGCAACAAATCACCATATGTTTGGTTCCAAACTAGGCAGCAGAGAGGCCAGAACGATGCAGAGAATTTCAGGTGATTTTGTTATCTCTCAGTGAAGACAGGGAGCTTTGAAGCTTGCAAGCATCACCTGCATTCTCTGCCTTTCCAAAGCATTACTTCAGAGAACTAGCATGAGGAATTCTCCTCTTAAACACTCTTAAAGATTTAGTTTCCAAAGGGGGCTTTGTACTATGGTGGCTTTGGACATATTTCCACTCTGAATTTGCTTTAATACAATGTTTTTTGTATTAATATAATGAAGGCTTTAAGCCTGCTCAGTTAAATAAAATTAGAGGGAAGGCACTTCCAAACCATATGAATATCCCATGGACTTACAGCACATAATGGAGTACACTTCAGAGATCCTTCATTTCAGCACTGGAACAGGTTGCTGAGAGAAGCTGTGGATGTCCCATCCACAGAAGTGTTCAAGGCCAGGCTGGGCTTTGAGAAACCTGGTCTAAGTGGAAGGTGTCCTTGCCCATGGCAGGGAGTTGGAACTAAAAAATCATTAATGATTTTCCAATGCAAACTATTCTGTGATTCTCTGACCCTGTGATCCAGTTTAGACCCAGCAAATCTCTGCACAATAAAGTGATCAGTATTAAAAAAAAAAAAAAAAAGTAGAATCCGAAAGGTCACAAACAACTGCGAGCACCAGGTTAAAAATTTGCACTCAGACTCAACTGGTTTGAGTACTCAGCAGTGATGAGGGCACACCTCAAGTGCTGTATCCAGTTCTGGGTGCCTCAATTCAGAAAGGACACTGAGGTGCTGAAGAAGGTCAACAACGCTCATGAAGGGTCTGGAGGGTTAATCCTACGAGGAATGGCTGAGGAAGTTGGGGTTGTTTAGCCTGGAGAAGAGGAAGCTCAGGGGAGACCTTATTGCTCTATAGAACTCCCTGAAAGTAGTTTGTAGCCAGGTGGGGGTCCCAGGCAGCAAGTGACAGGACAAGAGGAAATGGCCTCAAGTGGTGCCAAGGAAGGTTCAGGCTGGACATCAAGAGGAACTTCTTCACAGAAGGGGTGATTAAACATTGGAATGGTCTGCCCAGGGAGGTGGTGGAGTCACCACCCCTGGAGGTGTTTAAGAAAAGACTGGACATGACACTTAGTACCATGGTCTAGATGACATGGTGGTGTTTGGTCAAAGGTTGGAATCAATGGTCTTGGGAGTCTTTTCCAACCAGTTGATCCTTTGAGTTTGTGATACTGTGTTAAGGGGGATGTCTTCACACTTCAACTTCACCCCATTTCAGGTGTTGGAGACAGTCAAGGGAGTCTCCAACAACAAAGAAGCTTAGGCTACATAGATTTAAGATCTTATTAGGTTGCCAGTTTTATGCCTGTACCACAAGAGCCATTCTATTATATAAACCAAAAAATAAATTGATCTTCCACCACTACAAATGCTAATTAAGACTTTTTTTCTTTGGTTCTACATTAGTTTGCACACCACCTCTTCTTCCTAAATGGCCAGGAAAAAAATCTTACATGTGCAGAGATGAACTGAGGAAGGAAAAGGAAAGAGAACATAAAGTACGGGTTACAAGGTTCCACCTTCTACTGTGAAGGGAGGTGGGATTTGTAGACAGCCTGAGCTTGGACTGCCTTGGAACATCAGTGCCCTCAAATGAGCCACTGACACACTGAACACCAGTCCTCAGAGCAAGGTCAGTTCATGATCCTAGGGAGAAATACCAGCCTCAATTAGAGGTGTACAAAAGAGATTAATTCTAGGCCAATATTCACTCCCTGCTCTTTTTGCGAGGCTGTAGTTCCATGTACCACTGCTCCATATGGTGGCACAGGCTGCCACCATTCCAATATGCTGATAAGCTGTGCTCTCCTAAAGCACTGCTGCAGCACTGCTGGTTGCTGCAGACATGTAGGTATTTTTGTTACTAATGTGTGATCGTAGAGAACTTATTAATGCAAAACATTGCAGCTTGCAGAGGAAAACAGTTTTAGCCTGAAGCAGACTGCCACTGAGGTCAGTGAGTAAGGCAACATGAAGTTAGCTAAAGATGACCTAGAAAGGAAGAGAAAAAACCATGAGATTTGTTTCTTTATGGTTTTGTTATGGCAAACAAGGACTGTGAAAGGATTTTTTTCTTTTTTTTAATGGGTGTTTTTCTTGTTTAATTGCTCAAACTAGACATCTAGTTATAAGATGGGGGTGGCCAGAATATTTTCTACATAAATATGTCCACCTAAACAGTTTTAAACAATTTATATAATTTGTGTAAAAGGTGTCTGGACCCCAGAGTTGACAGCTTGCTGTTTTATTTTTGTTTTGTGATGACTAAGAGTAAGTTCTGGGTCTAAAGTTGTAATTATATGCAGGCTACACAGAATTATTAAGGTTATAAAAAGACACTGGTTTAGTAAATGTCAGTGGCAAGAGAACAGTCTTTTCATCAAAAAAAAAAAAAGGGGGGGGGAATATGATTGTTTGAAGGGGATTTAATAGTAAATGTAAAATATTCAATTCTGGGCTGTCTGTGCATCTGTAATTTTGCTCTGTGCACTTTTTCTTGAATGGGGATCAGCCTTTCTGCCCAACATCATGCTCAGTGGAGCTGAGGGATGATACCAGGCTGTAACAAAATACTCTCCATCAGGAGGTCATTTAGGCTCCAATAGGTTGTTACCTTAAACCACTATTTATTTCTCCTTCAGTAAAAATACAAAATTTTACAGTCTGAAAACCAGCAAGGAACAGACTTAATCACATCAAAAAATGAGATGGGAGGTGAACAAACCTGTTTCTAGCTTGGCTTTACTACTGTCCACACTTATGTCTCCAAGCAGCAAATAAACTCCAAATTTAAGCTTTTGAAAGCAGCACAATAATCCCTTTTCTCTTGCTAATACTAAGGAAAAGACCAAGAGTCAAAATATTCCCAAAGTAAAAACTAAGTAATCCAGAACCATGTGAATAAATAAAAGGCATGAAAGGAAGCTGCAGAAGTCATCTTAAAAGTAAGACAAAGACCTCTGACAAACAACTGCTAAAATATGGAAAAATAAATAAATCCTGAGTGTGCCACATTCTGTGATCTAGAAGACTAAAATAACATTTGGAGAGCCATGAATCAATATGAAGTATTTCAAAACTGTTGGCTCTTTCCCAGACACATCCCTAAAGACATACTGTGGGAACATTCTTTGCACAAAGTATTGTAGCTGCAATATAGTTAGTAGCTTCCCATGAACTTATAGTTCCAGGATTACTGTAAATAAAGTATGTTAAACAAATTTAAAAGAAAAAAGTCTCTCAAGAACAAAAAGACTATATACTGTAAAGACACTCAAAACCAGCTGCCCTTGCTTTTTTGACATTGAACACACCAGATGTTCAAAAATGCAAATGACAACTCCAACGTAGATGCACCACTGCCACTGCCAGCATCATATCCATCAATTTATGCTTAACCATGTAATTTACTGGGTTTGGAAGGGGGTAAGTGCCATTTAAGAGAAATACTCCATGATCAGCAAAATGGGCTAACACAACATGCTCTATATTATGAGACATGAAACATTTCTTGTTTTAGAGAGCTTCTCTCCTCCCTTTTTCTTCCAGAACACAGCTCCCATCTCCCACTCTAACCCTACTTCTAAGCCTGGTTTTAGTTATTTCGCTCTAATTTTCTCCACACCCACTAACCATTCATAAGCAGCACCCAAATCCACTAGAGTGAATATGTGTGTCAGTGCTGAGTGTTTAAAAGCAGCCAAATGAGTAAGTCTGGAGTCAAAGGTCAGGAAAAAAAAAAAAAAAAAAGACTGGGCAAGTAAACTCCATTCACAAAAAAAGAGTCTAAAATGATGCAGAATATGTTCTCAGTCTGGCAAGGCAAAACACGTGTTTCTTCTGCTCCTGTCCATTATTTCATGAGCATGGCTGCCAGTTTGGTTCCGACTCAGTAACACCTTGCTCCCCAGGTAGTCCTATTGAAAACTGGGAGACAAGGCAGGGAATAGCATTCTCAGTATTAACAGCAGCAGTGAGCCCCTTTATCAATCATCGATAATCTGTGCTTTTATTAAAAATAGCTGATATCTGTGCTGACAGTTTCCAGCCCTGGCACTGCAACCCATTCAGGTTGTAAAGGGATTTAATGCTCCAAAAGCTGCATAAATCTTGTAACTGTCCAATTATCACTTGACGGCCACACCCCTTCAGCATCCTAGGGGCCATGTCTGGAGATAAGCTCTGTTTATTTTATTTTAGAATGTACAGCATACCTCTACAAAGCTGGATGAGTGCCCTTTTGCGGGATGTTCTGTACATTAAATCAGGCAGCCAAGAGCCCTGAAGGTGTTGAAAGAGAAGAAAAGGCTTTTCATAGAGCTAAATCCAATTAAAGCACATTAATGAAGGTTAGGATCATATGTCACATTATTCAGACACATCCTTTCATGCACCATCATCTAATTGCAGTCTGATTTTCTTTTAAGGCTTTTCATCGAGAAGATGTGATGGAAAATTCAACACTTAAAATCCAGGTGGCTAAGATAAGATTTCTTCATCTTTCCTGTATTTCCCCCCCATTTTCCCCCCTTCCCAAAAGAAATATGATGCCTTTTTTAAAATAGTGGTTTGTTTCATCAGGTAATACAAACTGGCATACATCCAAATAACATCTCCTAAGCTTTATTTTGAGGGATTGTAAGACCTTAGTACGGATAAGTAGAGGAAGAAAAAAGCAGGGGGACTGAAATGCCACACACTGCAAATCAATAAAGGATTTCAGGTGCTGTGGCTGCTGGAATGGTATCAGGCTAGACTTCTCTTCAACAGAATTAGTGAGAGACTGAAAGGATTAATGGAATATGTAGGGAGGGAACTGTTTATTAGAATGCAAGGAGCATCCATCTACAAGGAATGCTTGGATTTTAACAGGTACCTACTTTGGGGTTTATTAAGTTCGTTGTGTACTTCAAGCAAAGAAAGCAATGCAGGAGGCATGACCAGTGTGCTTAATTTCTCTCTTTCATTTAAAGTGTTACTAAGAGTAGGCCCTGCTGAGGACTACATGTATTTCTGAAAATTCAGCTTAGACTTTGACTCATGTCTCTTTGTTCATTGCTTTTCTACCTCACAGACTGAAATGAATGTTACTTCAAGTCAAACCAACTTCTTCTAAACTCCCTCTGTGGAAAGGAGGGGGACTGAAATCCCATTTTAGAACTCAAAACTTGTGCAAGAACTTATAAATGAAGATATCTACAGGAGGGGTTGACACAAACCCAAAATGAAATGAAAAGGCATAAACCATATTGTGGTTATTGTGGTTTTTATCTTCTTCCTATTTCTCATGAGTCAACCATTCCCCATGTATTTGTGCTTAGGACACTGCAGGCATCATTTTGATTAAACTCCTATCCATTAACCTAGCAGAGATAGACATTTCCTGGTAAGCACACTACTACTAATGATCTTTCAGCATTAGGGTCACCATCTGCAGCTTCACCAACTTTTGCTGAGACTCTCTGTCTTATTCTACAACTTTCAGCCAATGTAAGACATCAAAACCACTGTGAACTTACCCCCAAAGACTTGGGGATGGACCAAGTACAAATGCTTTGCTGGCTTAGGTCAATCTAATCTAATTCTAACATTCAGCACAGCGTACATATAACAGGCACCTGGGAATCTAAGACAACTTTCTGTATACATACTCCTCTCTGGCTATATGTTGACAATTGAGATCAGTGGCAAGAAAATAGCAAAATCCCACAAAGTCACTTCATTATTAACAGTTACCTATTCTGCAGCCATGTATGTGTGCCTTCCAGCAATATATGTGCTTTCCTAAAGCCTTCTGTGCTATGTTAATTTCCTGGTGCATAAGGTTTCTTTAGCATTCATTTAACAAATACAGATTTGGCACAAATGTTACTCTCTGAACATGTAGATTCATGGAGAATCTGGAAATTTCTGAAAATAAAAGCTTTTCTGGAAAAGCTGGCACCCCATTATAGCCATTTTCTGGTTTTATCCTGCTTCCAGTTGTCACTGGTCACATTTATCATTGTATGAATGTAATTGTTAAATTGACATTTTATGAAAGAAGAAGGTTGTCCTTATGACAGGCTTACATTTCTGTGTGCTGTGATTTATATGACTAGTAGCAGTCCTGACAAACAACATGTGACCTGATTTCACAGATCTGTAAATGCACTTGGTGTTGAATTTCAAATCTGACTGAATTCAAAGCTCTTCATATAAAACACAATTCAAGTTAACTTTTATCTCTATTTTTTAATTTTCTGTCTCTCTGCAGCTGTTCTTTTATTATTTTATGTGCTATATTCAATATGCAAAGTTTCCTTGTTTGTTAGAGTGCATTACACTTTCTAATGCATCTGTCATGCTGAAAAACAGGAAAGAAGCATAAAGCCTCTCTTGTGAATTTCCCCCCCACCCTGCCAGTTAAAGGAAGGCTTAGTTAAAAGGAAAAAAAATAAAAGGGGGGGGCGTGGGGGGGAATAACAGAAATTTGCCTCTAAGCATCTAGAGAGCTTAAGCAAAAGGTTCTTCAGCTTTATGAAAGTTTAAAAATTAAAATACCAGTGAATATAATGCTTAGAAATGACAATGGTCCTAGGAATTTTCCTTAAAAGTATGGTTTGGGAGCTAAGACACAGATAGGAGACCTGGATTCTGTTCTACATGTATCAACAGCTTACTGGTTAACCTCTCAGGCTATGCCAGCCCTGGGAATATTTAGAAAAATACTTAACATCCTCATTTGAACCAGTGCAGGGACCTATGGGAGTGGGGGTTTTAGATATAACAGCTAGACCTGGTTTTACCCTTCCTTATATTAATTCTGCCAAAACTGAGCCAAAGACATACAGTTCACTCCTGCCTCAGAAGTCTTTCCTCACTAAAGCTTCCTAGATTATAAAACGCTGGAGTTAAGTTTCTCTGGAGCAGAAAGATCACAAGGGTTGGATCTAGGTATATTTTCGCAGCAAGTTGTCGCTGTCGCACCACAGGCCGGCAGAGAAACCACACGAAGTCCAGGGTCAGGTATCAATGGTGGCAAGCGATTTAATGTTTTTTTCCCTAGGCTTTTATATGTTAGTTCGCAAATAGTTTGTTAAATGGCATAAGAGAATTGGTCCTTTGGCCATCCACCCCTTGAGGGGATTGGCCAAATTTTAAGACATCCATTCCCAAATATTTTGCCAGTTAAAACCATAACAATCCAGCAAAACACCCTGCAGGTGCAAGAAGTTTACAAAACGGTAACTTTGTTTCAGATAGCTTGCATGGGAAAGACAGAGCTCTCACATAATGCTAGAGAGCTGAAGAAAGTTACTGCTGAAGCTTTTCCAGTATCCATATCAATCAGGATTATGAGACTGTAGGAGAAACCTGGCCTGGGCTGTGCAAAATTAACTCAGGCTAATTCACCCTCCCCAAAGTCCCAGCAGCTGAATATCACTCCTGTGGAATTCCAGGTGGGCACTGCACCCCTTCTTTATGGAATCTATTTGTATCTCCATAGCATGAGGCACGGCACTGAACAGCTTCAAAGCTATGCACGCTGTAGGGCATTATTTCTGTAGCGGGTTTGGTTTGCATAACCGGGCAGAAACACCAAATTTTAGTGTAGTGGTTTTATGGTCAAATTATGCACTGTTCCCTGATTTCTTCTCTGTGAGATAAACCATTAGGAGACAGCAAAGCAGGCACACAACTTATATGCTATGATAAAGTTTATTAA
>VXAC01006419.1:0-43929 GCA_013399225.1 Rhipidura dahli | reverse complement strand
CCACTCCCGCCTTCCGCGGGATTTTATAGGTAACATTGAGAGAAACGCGATTCGACCAGGCGACTGTCTGTCATGTCGGGGTCAACCCGTGACAATTACTAATAAATATAATCACACAACAGAATTAATGGGCATTTAAATAAACATTAGGAATATCACTAGTTTTAGAGGTAGGAAGGGCTAAAATTTTATTTCAGGCATGTGTCTTGGAAGTGATCAGCAAGTGGAAAGCTCACAACATCTGGCATTTAAAGAGAAAGTTGATATTTAACAGGATTTCCTCTGTGATTCAAAATACTGATTTTTGAAAATGAACAACTTTTAAACAGCACATACATGTATTAAAAAAAAAAAAAAAAAAAACCTCAAAAGCAAGCTAGCCACAGTGCTGGTCTTAGTACATTATGGAGCTGTCTCAAATGTGGTTACCATCTGCCCCAAGGGTGGATTTAAAAGTGACAGACTAGAAATTAAGGAACCGTTGTCCTCAGCTGATCAGGTCATATCATTTTCATGATTCAACCTAATCTTAAAGTCCATCTGCAATTCTTGGGGACCATGGTCAAAATATGTGTTATGTACAGCTGAAAGGTGCACTGGCCACAAACACATCCTGCCTCCTGCCCCAACACAAGGAGCAGGGCAGGAATGGAGTTCATGCTGCTGCTTCTCCACAGCACTCCGGTGCCTGTTTCCTGCCTTTCCTCCATGAGACAGTAGCAGAACAGGATTGCAAAGAGCTATTTTGCAGGAAAAGATGTGTGTTATGTGGTTCATAGCTCATCTGTGCTTACAAGACTCCTCTAGGCTGTGCTGGCTGTTCTCCTGAAAGTATTATGTATTTGGATACATAAAATAAGTATTTATCAGATCAAAAGCCAGAAAAAAAGGCTAGGTTTATCTATTCTCACAGGAAGTTACATATTTCTATATGTACGTATTTCTTGGATGTCAATGATTTTATAATGTAGAGACATATTTCTGAGAAAGTGTCCCTCTTTTAACAGAAAATAATCTCATCTCTCCAGTTTCTGAATGGGCCAAACTCTCCATACACCCAAGCCTGTTAAATCAGTTGTGACTCTGATCAGAGCTGTCATTGTGGTCTCAAAAACAAGGTTCTAATGATCTATCTTGGAAATGAATTATAAATGCCTTTGAAAACAGAGTAGTGACATTTTAGTTTTCCATAGCAACTTTTAAATCAAGTGTTTTCTCCACATGTCAAGTCAGTGTGGCCAAAACCACCACATTTGGATTAAGGTGGATATTAAAGAAGGAGCAATATCTCAAAAAGGCCCTGTTTTAGAGAAGGAATTTCTTTTTCTGCTCCATTTCTTAATCTGAAGTACACCCTTCTTCCAAATTGAAAAAACATGTGCATGGAAGAAATGTAACAGGAAACTTGGAGGAAGGAGTCACAACAGGATGTCATCAGTAAAGAATTCTAAGTTTAGAGGTGAAGAAGGCCAGGAAGTGTCATTCACTCCTTATGCCCTGGTAACAAACCTAGACTTGGGTTGGAAAAATCTCTGTCATAAACAAATTTCAATGCATGCCCAGAATGAAAGTTAAATAAAACCCAGGCCACGTAGCTAAAACTGTAAATCAAATCCTAAACAATGATGCACCAAAAAAGTCAACAAACTTAACCCAGATAAAAGCCAGCTTAATTTGTTAAGTCTGAATGCTATTCAGTTGTCCTAAATTCCATCTCAGCCCCTGAGCCTAGTGTTTCCTTTTCACTAAACATTTTGAAAGCCTGAAGATAGCCAAGGGAAAACACCAAGAACAAAGATTCATACACAATTTTTGCCATGATAATAAGTCCTAAATGATAAAGGGCTTTTCCCTTCCAAATTTTTTCCTCTGAGTTAAAACTACCTTACCCCAAGCCCCTACCAAGAAGTTCAATTTCTCTGCGTGAAAAGGCTTGACTAAGAAAGAAGAGGATGGACAACGTCATCCCTCAAGGTATCAGGCTTTCCTTGCAAAACAAAGGAAACAAATCCTTGCAGAGTACAGCGTACAAAAGCCAGCAATATACAGTTCACTGGAGCAGGGGGTACTGTGCATTCACAAGTTACAAGGCCGTATTCCCTGAGGAACTGCATGATGAGGAGGACATGGACATGAGCCAGCTGAACTGTTTCGTTTCATGTAGAAACTTTTCTTCTATGTAATTTCTTTTACTTCAAAATCTTTCTTTGAAAAATGATGTGGAACTAATGCAGCAGCTACAGAACACTGCTGCTGCACACCTGGTTCGCTACACAGGCCACTCTGGAGAGCAACTAAGGAAACTGGATAGTCTCTTCTACAGTTGTCACGATCTGCCCATGCAAATGGCTGATCACTAGGAGTGGGCCAGTAATAAGGATGGCTTTTGAAAATGTCTCCATAAGCTACAAAATCTCACTGTTGCAGCTAAACAAGCCACTTGTAATATCCTGGACAAAGAATTTCTTTTGGATTTCTTTTAAAGTTCCTCAGCAATTGGACATACAGAGGGCTGCTTGAATTGCATTATTTCCTTCTATGCCGTTATATGACTTGGTTCTCTAATTCAGATGCTAGACAATTTATTCTAATTTCTTTTCTATGTTTACAGGATCAAACCTACCAACATAATTTTCAGGTTTATTAATATGACCACATGTTGTGCTCTCCCTTCTCTCCTTATGACCTGTGAATAGGCTGTTGATCTGACACTACAGGGTGTGAATGACACGTTAGCATTCGAAGTTAGAGCAGGAACTGGTTGTTTGGCATCCCAGAATTTATGCCCATCTGTGAAAGTGGGTTTGTTCCCACTCAAACAGTCGTATGTTGGTCGAAAGAGACAGGACAGGCACCAGTTGTAAGTTCAGAATAGAGGCAGCTAGAGTGTTAATACGAAAAGAAAGAAGGAAAAAAAGAGAAAAGGGTGTTGCTTTGCAAGTAGCTGCTTCTGATAGCAAGTAATCAAAACATAGGGAGATTACAGACTCAGATTTCTTGACACTATGAGGCATTATGCCACAAACAAATGCTTTTATCCTTAAAATGTTTCATTGCTGGGAATTTACATTTGAAATGCCTAATTAAGGGACAATATTGTCCCCCACAGAAAATAAGCTTCCTCCACAAATTCAGTGGATATCCTTTGAAGTATGCTGAAAAACTTACCCTTACATAAGACTTCATTTTATTAGTGGAGGGCTGATGTTTCTTTTTCCTTCAAATAAGCTACAGGCACTCAAACAGGCATGAAGCTGGTAAAGTCCCATGAAGAAAAGAAAAAGCAAGATCTGCATTTTGGGAACACCACTTGCTTTATTCTGATCACAGCAAAAAAACCCCAAAAATCGTTTACTACTACAACAGTAAGAAAACTGAGATTTGTCTAAAACTGTGAGCCACATTTAGAGCTTAAGGACATGGACATGTGTTAGATAGTCAGTAGCTTGTGCAAGGATGTTTAGGCGATTAAGTCTAATAGAAAGCACCCAAATCTCTGACAGGAGACTCCAATTTTTGTCCCTCTCTAGTCAAGAAAGTCTTCTATCACATACAACTTTCAGGAGGACAGACTTCTAATGAGAGAAGGGTCACCCCTTAAACATGCTGAGAAAAGGTGGAAGAGAATCAGAAAGGCAGTGGGATGGGGGAACAAAAATTGAGAAACATGAGAATAGCACTCTCTCATCATACCTTGGCTACACTGAAAAGAGAAGGTGCTTTTTGGTGCCAAAATGACACAGGAATTCAAACTTTTATCAGGATGGCTGGGCCCAGAGAGTGGTGGTGAATGGTGCTGCATCCATCTGGTGGCCAGTCACCAGTGGTGTCCCTCAGGGGTCTGTGTTGGGACAAGTTCTGTTTAATATTTTTATTGATGACATGGATGAGGGTATTGAATCTTTCATTAGTAAAGTTGCAGACAAGACTTAGCTGGGAGCATGTGTCAATCTGTCGGAAGGTAGGAGGGCTCTGCAGAGAGACCTGGAACAGTTGGATGGATGGGCAGAGTCCAGTAAGATGAAGTTCAGTAAGTCTAAGTGCCAAGTCCTGTATTTTGGCCACAATAACCTCCCACAATGCTATAAACTGGGGACAGAGTGGCTGGACAGTGCCCAGGCAGAAAGAGACTTGGGAGGATCAGTTGACAGCTTATTGAACATGAGCCAGCAGTGCTCCTTGGTGGCCAAAAAGGCAAATGGCATCCTGGCCTGTATTAGAAATAGCGTGGCCAGCAGGACCAGGGAAGTCATTCTTCCCCTATACTCGGCACTGGTGAGGCCGCACCTTGAGTACTGTGTCCAGTTCTGGGCCCTCATTTCAGGAAGGACAGTGAGACACTTGAGTGTGTCCAGAGGAGGGCGACAAGGCTGGTGAGGGGCTTGGAACACAAGCCCTGTGAGGAACATCTGAGGGAACTGGGGTTGTTTAGCCTGGAGAAAAGGAGACTCAGAGGTGACCTTATCACTCTCTACAACTACCTGAAAGGTGGTGGTAGTGAGGTGGGGGTTGGTCTCTTTTTCCAGGCAACAACTGACAGAACAAGAGGACACGGTCTTAAGCTGCACCAAGGAAAATACAGGTTGGATATTAGGAGAAAGTTTTTTACAGAAAGAGCGATAAATTATTGGAATGGTCTACCCGGGGAGGGGGTGAAATCACCATCCCTGGACGTGTTTAAAAAGAGACTGAATGTAGCACTCAGTGCCAAGGTTTAGTTGAGGTGTTGGGACAGAAGTTGGACTCGATGATCTTGAAGGTCTCTTCCAACCTGGTAATTCCGTGATTCTGTATTTTGGCTCCCACAGCTGGACCACTCATGATGGATAATTTCTTACATTTCTGCATGTGAAACTGATGTCTAGCCCAGACACCCCTCAAGAGGTCTGGGGGCAGCCTCAGGGCTCACAGCCATGACAGAGGCTGGGTGTCTTCACTGAGACATCCCTCAAGGACAGTCTATCCCAGCTAGCAGATATACCTGGTACTTTGGAGGACATATATCAAGGTCCTGTGTTCTGCAATAAACTGACCTAGCCCTCTCTAACAATAAATTTGGGGGAAAGAGGAGTATTGGAGGAGCATCTTCTTTGATGGAAGGGTGAGTGAGTGTGAAAGCATCACAGGAATCAGACTATATCTAGACTATCAGATTGTATCTAAACTATATCAGTTTGGCAGATCTAGATAGAAAATATCCAATTTGCAAGACAGCTTTGTGTATAAGTAGGTACCAGGCATTAAAAAAAAAAAAAGGGAGACTCAATAAAACCTCATGCTAAAGCTGTAAGGAAAAATGTAACAAGTAAACATCTTTCTCCCCACATCAAGGTAACTTGTAAATTAATGAACCAGATGTTCAGCAGATGTTTTGCATTTTACTTTCAGTATCAGCAGCTCCCTAAAATGATTCCTGAGTTTTGTCGTCTTTGGTGTTCTGCTCAAAGCCAACCATTTAGAGACAGAAAGAGTTCTGACAGCTCTATACTGGGCAGTGTTTCTAGCTATGCTTTCTTGCCAGCAATTAAAACATTATGCTTATAGCCTTACAATAAAAAAAGGACAACATTTTTTTCTTAGTATCCAAATAGTTAATATATTCAGACTTTTCTTACAGTTTAGGACATTACTAAAGAAAACAGGAAATTAAAAGAAATGTAAATAAAATAGAGGCATTGGAATAATTCCATAATGCCCCTCTTTTATTCCCATGATGCTCAGATGCTAAACCTGTCAGTTACATTAACACAAAATTAAAATCATATCAAGGTGCAATTCCCAACTTTAGCTCACACATTAATTTAAGAAAAATGTGGTCAGACTACTCTGCTATTTATTGAAAATGGAAAGAGAAAGACAGAGAGAGAAAGAGAGCAGAGAATGTAATTGCTTCACAGTAAGTGGATGCATTTCTGGATGAAATAGTACTAGCAGTACTTATTAAATTTCATAACAGGATGTTCTCAGCTCAAATATCCACTTTAGTCCTTGATTTTATAACTGAGACTGACAGAGCAAAACCACTATGAAAGCAGACAAATATAAAAGTCTTACTTATTTTAAATTTTTTTTTCCCCTCTAACATTGCTGCCCCAGATTCCTGAGGTTTGAGTGCACTGCTACATATCCCACTTCATGCAACAGGGAAGCAATTATACCCTTCTGGATTCCTTCATTACCAGTTCTTAAACCAGCTCTGCAATTAGATTGTAGTTATCTTCTGGGTGTCTGTCCACTTTTCCCTGGTCCCAGTCCCTGTCCTCCAATAAAAACACCTTTCCACCCTCTGAGTTTTCAGAGCAGATTAAATAGTTACCGCTGCCTACTTGGCAGATTAGTTAATTCTAATTAGATGGCATACAAATCTCAGCTTTATCATAAACCTTCAGAAAGAGAGATTGAGAGTTAGACAGATCCTTTGTGACTCTATTTCCCTTCAAGAATCCTCAGGTGTAAACACCAGGCCTTCCCACTTTCTCTCCAGGAGAGCTTAATGAAGTTAGGAAGGGCTGAAGCCTTCCTTTCCTCAAGCAACCCAGCACTATCCCTTGCTTTGGATATGCCACTATCCAAAAGCCTCCTCCAAACTGTTTCCTTGCCCAGACATATTGTTAATGACTGTTCCCAGGACTGCCTAGGCCTTTAAAAGGCTGGTAACTCATTTCAGGGTAACAATATCCCTTTTGCTAAGGAATCCCTCCAACATAAAAGTTCTGCCTTGCCATAAATTAATCCTTGTATTTCACACAACATATTCGTAGGCAACCACACTTAATGCATACTTCATGACTAATATATATGACTCATGACTGACTATGGATTAAGATCAGACAGAGAGACAAATTTCAGGATGAGAAGAGGTTTGGAATGACAGCTGTCCACATAGGAAACAGGATCAGATAATCAGCCTGCCATGATTTACAACAAACATTGCTGTGACCATCTGCACTGTGACATTAGAGTTTTTTTGGGGGGTTGCATTCCTTTTTCCTAAGTTGCCAAATCTTGCACCTATTTTGCTCTCATTTAGATTATTTCTTGTGCAGACCTTCTCATGCTGATTGAATCTACCAAAATAAAATGAAAATTTAAGAAATGCAGACCAGGAAACACACTGACACTTACCCAGAAGATTAGTAACACATTTTGACGTATGGCCACGAATATAAATACATATCCAAACAAGGACTCTTTTCAGTCTCTCCCTGTGAGAGACTGAAAATTGTTAGTGTCTCAAACATTGATAAAAAGTTTTGTTCATCATAAAGAAGCTACAACCAAAGAAGCTTTCCTGAATAGTAGACTTTGAACCAGAAGTCAAACTGCTGATTAGATAAAGGGAAACTGCACTGTTCAATCACCCCAGGCTGAGGGAAAGGTGTGCATCCAAAAGGGGCCAAGGCCACCAGCTGCAACTATCCCCGGGTGAGTTTGGGGTGGGGGAGAGCACAGCTCACAGGAGTCAGGTTTACACAGACTGCCCCCAGCCGAGGGGGGAGGAGGTTTTGGTGCACGGTGTAACCTCTGGTGAGAGGTACTGAACACCCATCCTCCGATTACACAAACTGGCCCAGCTGTGGAACCCCCAGCCCCACAGGGCTGCAGGGATGCAACAGACCCAGAGTCTGCCCTGAGAGACTGCTCCCTCCCCAGGGGGACATGGCCGAACATGCCTGCCTGGACTGAGCATATCGGGCCTGACCCATCGGATCGCATGCTTCGTTGGGGGACTTACAATGCCAGGACAACCTGCTGAAGAGGATGCATCATCGAGGCACCAGTGGGACCCATGGAGAGGTGATATTCTTTTTATTATGTTTCTGCCACTCTTCGTCCCCCCACCTATCTTCTCCTTCCTTTCTTTCTCTCTCTCTGTCTCTCTCTCATATTTACCATCAAATAAAACCCTTAGTACTGTCACTGGCATAGGGTCTCGTTTGCACCTTAATTCAGGCAGAGGTGTTTCTAAGAACCTTAAACTTGGATCTTAAAACCAGACCTTCAGACCTTAACACTCCCAGAGCTGCATTTTATATATATATATATATATATATATGTACACATGCAGAATCAAAACTTGTTATGTAGTGAGATGAGGTAAAGACTATCTTTTGCTATATCAACAATTTTCAAATGAATGGCTATAATATTCTGTCCCACTGCTCCTCTTTGACTCTACTTGCAGTGCAGCATCCAGCTCTGGGATCCTAAGCAGAGGAAAGATACTGACCTGTTGAAACAGGTTCAGAGGAGGGCCAGAACAAATTATCAGAGGAATGGAGCATCTCTCCTGTGAGAAAAGGTTGAGAAAGTAGGGAGTGTTAAACCTGGGGAAAAGAAGGAATCAGGGAAATGATATTGTGCCTTTCAGTCTTAAAAAGGTCTGAGAAGGATCAATCTAATTTTTATTTATGCCTCGACATATGTTATATTCTTCTAAGGGCTACACAAGTGCTGGTAACCCTGTCCTCAGGGAGGCTTTGCCTGGCAGCCAATCAGGGCAGAGAAAACTTTTGCAATCAGACTGCAAGTGACTTCCCCCCTCCCAGTGGCTGGTGGGACAAATGCCCAGATGCCCGGGAAGAATGCCTGTGAAATTGGTCTTGGGGAGGAGCCTTAGCACACAAAAGCAAATAACTGCAACACAACGGGTGCCATTTTGCTTTTGGACTATTTGAAGGGAGCAGGGGGCTTGCCTGCAGGGCCAGCTCGGACCCCCTCCTCCCGTCGTTTGTTCTCCCTGTGGTCCTGCTTTCTTTCCTGTGCCTGCTTCGCCCTGCTTCGCCATTCCCGCAAAGCAGTTCATCACCGCGAAGACCTCATGCTCCACTGCCTCCCTGACAGGGCAGGCACCACTGCAGCCAGCCGCCTCCGCCATGTTTGCTGGCCGCAGCCGCAGCTGCCACCACTTGTACCCAGCCATGATCGCTGCAGCTGCTGTGTTTCCTGCGCTGCCCACCGCACCAGCTTGCTATAGCACTAGCCCATAGCAACTAGCCTTTCTCCACCACTGCCGTGTTCCCCGCCTTACCTGCAGCACCCAGCTTGCAGCCACTGCTATCCACAGTTGCGCCCTGACTCTGAAAACTTGTAGCTACTCCAGGAGCATGCCTGTAACCACAGCAGCTTGTTCTCCACCGACACAGCCTGCTGCTATTTGAAAATAGCGCCCAGGCCGCCACGGGAGCTACGCAGCCCACACGTTCTGTCTGCTGAGCTGACGCTGACAAAACACTCAGAATTTCTTGTGGTAACGCTATCCCTGTCTTCTGTTTCTTTCCCTCTCATTTTCCCCTCTCTGCTCTCTTTTCTACCGCCCTTTATCAATAAACAGTTCTCAGATATAATATTGCAATACTTGTGCTTTATTTCCACCCAAGAAATCTATCAAAAGAATCCTCCCTGACTCCCTTTACATAGTGGAACGGCTTATAAGAAAGATGGGGCCCGTAGTGATTACACAAGGGCTAATGGCTTTAAACTACAAGATGGTAGGTTCAGACTGGATGTAAAGAAGAAATTTTAGATGAAGGCAGTGAAACACTGAAACAGGTTGCCCAGAGAGGCAGTAAATGGAAGTACCTGGAAGTGTTCAAGGCCAGGTTGGACAGGGCTGAGAGCAACCTGATCTAATCAGAGGTGTTCCTGCTTATGGCAGGAGGGTTGGACCAGCTGACCGGTAAAGGTCCCTTCCAACCCATACTGTTTTTTGATTCTGATTCCAAGCCCTACTTGTTCTGGGAGTTTAGCTTCTGACTCTCAGAGACATCTAGTTGCCAAGACCTGGAGTGAAGAAGCAGCTGGAAGGAGCTTCAGTGCAGGCTCCCCTGCCTTCTCCTTTTCAGAGAAACTTTAAAGCTGAAGGTCTTGCCCTTCACCCCTGCCACTGTCAGGTCTCATACCTCCTCAATCCTTACCCTTGCCCACTGACTCGACTTTCTGGCTCATGGTCCAGGACCATGAACTTGCTGGGCAATTTGTGAACTGAGGCTAATCCAAGTCACTGTGTGAGTGTTATCATGGTGCTGATTCAATTCCAGGCCTCTTGTTAAAGGCGTAATGGCCAGAGGTCACACTCAGCTCACAGCTCATCTGCCCTTTTGGAGCTGCCAGCTGTCATTGATACCCCAGTCTATATCACAGGTTTCTGACAAAAAAAAATTGCCTCTTTTAAGTAGCAGGTGGTCCTCAGATCTGTTCAAGATCCTGAACACAGAGAGCTCTGCATTGCCATTGCCAGCAGCAAAGGCATTCTGAGCAATCACACAGTTAGCTGCCAAACAAGTGTATCTTTTTGAGAACCTCTCACCTGCTTTGTGTTCATTTCATTCATTGCTTGTCCTTGGGAAGAACTGAGATTATCATATGTTTCGGAGCTATCTTGGTTCGGAAGACAGGTGTCCGCCAAGGAAGGCAGGAACCTCCTCTGGAATGGAAAGTGCAATCCCCCTTCCCTCCAAATTATTATAAATTTGAAATAAAGGGGATTTCGGCAAAGATGTGGAATAGGAATAACAGTTCTNGGAGCCACAGCAGATGAGTCTGGAGCCACAGCAGGAAACCCTGGGAGGTCTCAGCAGGCTGGGTGCACAGGACTGCAGAGCAGCACAGGCTCCGAGCAGCAACAGCGGCAGGGCGGCCGCAGCCCGACTCCCAGCAGGGCAGGAAAGAGCAGGCTTGGGAATCCTGGGGCTTCTCCCACAGAAGGAAGACAGCTAGAAAAGCAGAGGCTCAGCGTTGAGTTCTCCTCAGGACCACAGCAGCCGACTCTCCTCCTGCCAAACACTGAGTGCCGAGCCTGCCGAGCTGTGCCCCCACCCCCCAGGTGCCAGAGAGTAGTCTCCTTGGCCTTCCCCTGTGTTCTCTTAAGCACCCAGCTATTTTTTCCCCAGCAACACACATGAGGAAAAAATTCCTCAAGAAAAGAACAGAAAAGGAAAACTTTCAAACCCCAGCAGGAGCATACCCAGAACCTTAGTTCTGTTACTGGCTCTTTTAATACTATAGCCCTAGCCATATAGCATATGTTATCAGCAGAAGCTCCTTTGGTGTAAATATAGAGATCACAAGTGTTTGGCAGCAAGTGCTTGTTCTCCTGTGTCCACTCAAGAAGACATAACAACAACATATATCAAGCCTATTGATGGTAAATGCCAGCTCTAGGACTCCCATGGAAAAGCATCTCAGCTCCTAACAGGTCACAAGGAGCATTACACAACTGAATGCCAACCATGAGTTAAGTGATTGATAGACAAGTAAAAGGGGCTTCTTTGTAATGTTTTTTCTCCCTTGAAACAAAATTATGTTTCATGGATGGAGAGATAAAGAAGAGCCTCTACAGAGCTCCTTGTGGATGCTTTCCACAGAATTCTAATGTATGCTAAGTTGAACCATTAATATTCATAGATCAGTGTTACTGCCAAAAGAAATAATTTTTACAACAAATTTAGCTTACTGTGTTCTAAGCTGTCAAATCTCTACAGGATTTTGAAGCTCAGAAACTTCTTTTACACTCTGGCCGAATCCAGAAAACAAAACTATATTTTAACTTTAATGAACTTCCATTGTTCTATCTTTCTTGCTCTTTTCCCAGAAAAACTAATCATATGGATTCAGCTTCTCAATTTCTCCAACTTGGTATGAGTTTGAAGAGGTCAGCCACTACTGAAGCCATCAGAGAATATCCTTAGATGGCCCTTTAATATTTCACAAGTATTGACACAGATTTTTGTCAGACAGACAACACAATTACTTTTAGAATATACTGCATTGTTCACTGTACTTTATTTTCCATATTTTTGTAATAGAAGAAATGTCTTGAATTAGGTGATCATTTCAGTAGAAAGACTTAAATCAGCTTTTGCCTAAGCCAGCATATATATTTTTTTACTTTTATCTATTGAATTGTCTTTTGAGGCTACTTTGTTCTGTCCAGATGTCACTGTGATTTATTAGGGTGTTGCTCAAACCTTAGCAGAGGACATCATAAAATATCATAATGTAAGTCACATGGTGGATTCCCTATATCCCAATCACCCAATTCTATTCAATAATATAAGAGCAAACCACCTCTGAAGAAGCCATGCTTCACTTTTCTCTAAGGAAAAAAGCCCAGTCAGTAAAAGTATATGTTGTTTCTTGTACTGAAGGAAGAAGAAAAACAAAAAGGCAGCAGACCTACCTAGTATGGCTGATGTTTCAAATCAGGCTGGATAAATTCTTCTTCCTTTCACTGGACACTTATGCCTTAAAAAATACATTTTTCCTTAGATGGAAACATAGTTTCAGAGCTATGGCAAATTGTACTTCATGGGTATGAAAGTCTGTTAAAATGGGCCTAAATTCAATCCTTGCATGCAGGTTTCTTCAAAATTACATAGTTGGAGTGCTCTTTTTCAAAAGTCTGAATATATTTAAAAGAAAATCTTAGCTGTTACTTCTTGAACAAAAACAATCTCAAAATAACCTGATGTCAAAACACTTCAATGGCTGAGACAGAATTTGAACAACCTTTGAGCACAACACATCCTAGAAACTAGAGATCCTTAATTTATGCTCATCCGTATCAGATTTGCTAGAGTGGGAGGATAAGAATGCGGCCTCGAGTCAAAGCAGCCTCACTGACATAGCAACATTTCCGTAATTGATCTGGCTGTGAAACTAAACTGGAATGCCACTGATCTATTTTCTTTGTAGGCTTACAAATCAGGAGGATTGGATTCCACGAAAGTTCATTGTCTAATTTGATTTTCAACCAAATTGCAATTTTTAACAAAGGTGTCTTGGGGTGACTTTATGATGTGTATCCCTATCACAGTCTATGCCCAAAACCTAATTTTTGTGCTTTTCTGTGCCCTTAAACTGAGCTTGAGGAGGGGGAGAGGAAAAAAGCTAATTAACTTTTCAAAGCAGTTGTTCAAGGACACAGATACACACTCCCCAAAGCGGTGGCAGAAAACAGAGTGAGGCTGGGCAGGGAATTGCTCCTTTGCAGAGCTCATCAGCGACAGCTGGTCCCAAGGTAGAGCTGTTGCACAGAGGGAATGGCCCAGCGGGGAGGACTCCAGGCTCCTGGGTCACAGCACAGCACACACTGGCTTTGGGCTCCCAGAAGCAAGATGGCAGACCCTGGTCACAGTGCCAGAGGAAAAAAACCCAAGGGAAAATAAAAAAGGGGACAAAAAGCACAGGGTAACGGGACCTCAGGTCAGACCCACTGTGCTGCGTGGCAGCTGTGTTGATCACCCCACCCGAAGGAAGAGCAGCCCCTGGCCCCCAACTCCTGCAGGATCCTGGGCCACCCTTCATACATTGCAATATTCCCGAACTGGTGTTGGGGGCAATGGTACTTCTGGATACAGAACAAAAACAAAGTGGTTATTGGATATGAACCATCCCCAAGACAGTGAGGTAAAAGAGGGGGAAAAAGAGAAATAAATAAGGCAATAATATGTTCAGCTAACAGAACTGTAATGTGACGTGAGCTATAGTACAAGTTCCAGTAGAGTGGCTACGTTTTATGCTGTATATAGATCTACATTATCTATTTTGTTGCAATGAACTCTACAACCAAATATGATAGAATTATAGAAAGCCTTGGGTCGGAAGGGATCCTCCAGTTCCAACACCCGACAATGGACAGGGAACCCTCCAGTGGAGCAGGTTGTTCGGAGTCCCATCCTACACATATGTGCATCTATCTATAGTATGCTCCCCAGAAATTAAATGTTCTGTACTCAAATGATGCTGCATATAAAAGCCAAGACTTGTGCAAACATAGAATTTAACATTAAGAATAATTAACCTTATGATCTCTATGGCCTCTCTTTCGGATTACACTGTTAATTTTAATGTAAATGCCTATTTGTATTCTGAAAACAGTATTTGTGTTGTGTTTATAGCTGAAGTAGGAAAACACTTTATGGAAAGAAATTAGTTCAATTTAATCTTCAGTTGCCCATGAATATGCCATACTCATCATTAAATTTATTTAATAGTGAAAATTATTGCTGAAAAAAATATTAGTATATAATTCTTGGTTTATAATACATATCTAAGCACCTATTGCAGAGAACTCAGATTCTGCAGTTTAAAATTATGTACCGATCAAATGCCATAAATTCTGTCTCTCTTTTACATAAGAAATTAAGTAATTATCCAAGCATTTTTTGGGGCAAATATATCTGAACATACATAAAGTGAATGTAAGAGTACGCACATACCATCACCCTTAATGAGAGCAGAAAGACTCCACCCATATCTTTAGATAAAAGAATGTGATTCCACAAATTGAGTGGTCCAGAATCATTCTTTGGGATAAAACAGAGGGGCAAGAGTTTTTACAGGATTCACTTGTTGTCTAATCTTTCCTTCTGCCCTGAAGTGGAAGTGATTTCAGAAAACACATGAGATGGAAAAATTATGCCCCTAACAAGGACCAAATTCCTACAGACACACAAACTATGTAAAAGTATAGCTGAAAATTATGTCCATAGAAAACTTTTGGACTAAAAGTGCATTAAATTCATAGAATGTTTTTCCCAATTAATAGGGCCCACATGGGAGGATTGGCCAGAACAAAAATAGACATCTACATTGCGAAAGTCTATGTCTGAGATGCTTTCACTAGGATCTCATCATACTCCATGGAGATGAGTGGCATTGATGCCTAAAGATTTTTTAAGTTTTTAATATATTTTTCATGTATTTCTAGCCTTGAAGATTTTTAATGTATTGTTGTATGGTTTCTATGGTTTTTCTGCCCTTTTACACAATAAGCTAACCCTTACTAACATATTCTTGAAATTCTGTTTAGGCTTAAGAAGAGAATTTCTGATAAAGATGTCTTGTTTTCCACCAGAACTTAAGAGACATAACAGGAAATGGGGCAAAGAAGTCCCTGGACCATTTCCAAGGGGCTGACTCAAGGGTGAGTTACCAGGGCAACTGAACTCCTATTAGATATACTAATTAATTAACCTTATAAAAATGGTGGCAATCCTTTATCGCATGCACACAGAGACATAGTAGTGCATCCGAAGGCTTTCATTAAAGAGTTGCTTTTTATTTTATCACTTTAACACTGTTGCAAGTTTGTTCTTCTGATTTTAGGCAACAGCATTACAATGGACTACACATCTCACCCTACAGTGAGATGCACATAAAGCAAGTCAGATGATTCATGTCCATTAGATTTGAGCACATAAATTGCAGACATTGTAGATAAGATGAATCCTATCCCATATTAACAAGGAACTTGTGCTTGTGAAAGCCCCACTATTAAGTACCCTTCAGCAAGTACAAACACATTTCTTAGATCATTTTATGGGTTCTGCTTGCCCACAAACAGAAACCTTCATGGCAGAGAAAAATATATTTTTATAATGTGTTCAGATGGACTGAACAGGAAGAAGGCTTTAGATTTTTCCTAGAGATAAATAAACCTAATTAGAATTCAGAGGAAAGCCTTTTTAACTTCTTTCTTATTAAGTGATAGAAACCTTTCCATTTATGGAAAAAGCATACATCTTCTGATGTAAAGAAATGTGGAAACAAGATGGTTTGCAAGACATTTCTTAACTCTGTTTCATCAAGCTTGTATTCTTTGTGTAAGTACTCAAGTTGCTACATGAGCAAATCTTGCAAAAACAATGACTATCATTAAACTGCTCATTTAAACAGTTCATTCAAGCGGAATATCATGGTTCTCTAGTCTGCCAGATAAGCACTCAGGAAGTGTTGCTTTGCTATTTGATATATTTCCCTTCTTTTAAATCCTAAAGAATCCCATGACTTGCATAATAAGTAGCTTTACATTTTAAACTCAACAAGCAGAGATACTGAAGCAAAGGAGAAATCTATAATTGAAAAAATAAACATCTCTGTTGATGTTTCATTGTTGAAAGGCTTTCTTGAATAAAACCAAAACATTTTCTTGCTTTGAGACACAAATGAATTTCCAAATCTCACAGTGGTAAGAACAAAAAATGAGTTCAAGTCCAAGAAGCATGGAGTACCTCTGTAAAAGGAAACACTGTGTCTTGGTTTGAAAGACAGGTGTCACTCAAGGAAGGCTGGAACCTCCCCTGAAATAGAGAAAATGCAATCCCCCTTCCCTCCAAATTATTATAACTTTGAAATAAAGGAGCTTTCAGGCAAAGATGTGAGGAATAGGAATAACAGTCCTTTACTAATATATATATATATATATAAACAAACACAAGCAGACAGCAATAACTGACAATGACAGCTAACAGAACCCCACCCACTGTGCACCGGCGAGCAGGGCGGGTGCGATGGTTCCCCCGCGGCTGCAGGGGGCGCTCCGGAGCGAGCTCGACCCTCGCAAGGCAATGGCGGCTCGGGGTCCCGGGAAGGGACGGAACAAAGGCCTCACAAACCCCACTGGGCAGTTGGTCCGGTGTCCGGCAGAATCCTCGGGAGCAGCGGGCTGGAACAGCAGGGACGAGCACCAGTTCTGGGCGACAGATGTGTCCGGAGCCGCAGCAGGAATCCCGGGAGGTCTCGGCAGGCAGGGTGCACGGGGCTACAGTGTAGCACAGGCTCAGAGCAGCAGCAGGGACACGGTGGCCACAGCCCGACTCCCAGCAGGGCAGGAACAAAACAGGCTCGGGAATCCCGGGGCTTCTCCCACAGAAGGAAAGCAGCCAGAAATGCAGAGGTTCAGCGTAGCGTTGTCCTCACCACCACGGCAGGCAGCAGTCTCCCCTCACCTCGTGACCAACGCTGAGTGCCCACCGGCCCTCCGAGCTGAGTTCCCACCGACAGAGCGGGCAGCCTTGTTCTCGTAAGTACCCAGCCATCGTTCTCTGCAACACACCCAGGGAAAAAATTCCACAAGGGAGAAGAACCGAAAAGGAAAACTTTCAAACCGCAACACACTGTAAAAAAGGATATTCTGTTTCAAAGTATTATCACAGTGGAAATTAAAGACTCTGGCATTTTTACCCATATGAATTCACATCTAAGTCAGTCACAAACACCTTAATTGCATACCTAAATAAAAGGATACAAGGAGTTTATGAGCAAATAATAGATTATGCTGTTGATTAAATAAGGTGCTACAGTTTGGGACTGAAGATAGGTTGCTTTCAGCACTTGCTTCAACAATAGAATCACGGAGTGGTTTGGGTTGGAAGAGACCTCAAAGCTCATCTTGTTCCACCCCCCCTGCCATAGACAGGGACACCTTCCACTGGACCAGGTTGCTCGGAGGTCCATCCAGTCTAGACTTGAACACTTCCAGGGATGGGGCATCCACAGCTTCTCTATTCCAGTATCTCTCCACCCTCACAGGGAAGAATTTCTTCCTACTATGCAATTTAAACCTGCCCTCTTCAGTTTGAAGCCATTCCCCTTTGTCCTATCACTACATGCCCTTGTAAAAAGTCCCTCTCCAGATACCCGTTGAAGCTCGTTTAGATACTAGAAGGTGTTATCAGGTCTCCCCAGAGCCTGCTTTCATAGGAGAGGTGTTCTAGTCCTCTGATCATCAAAAGAAAACAGTAGAAAAATTGAGAGTAGACCTAAAGAGCATTTGCACAGCAACTCTACAGAGTGAGAAAAGACTCCATATGAGTAAACTTTGACAGCAATCTTACATTTCAGTTACTTCCCTTTACTTGCACATGCAGGGTCACTGAAACTATAATTGTTTGTATACATTTACATAACTGAGCAAGATCTAGAAAGAAAGGTTCCAATTTCAGACATTTCTTAGCAAGGAGTGATCATACAGTCATTGATCTACGCTTGCAAATCGAGACATGAACTGCCCAAAAACCCAACAGACCACCACAAACAAATTCATCCAAGAAAACAAACCTGTTGGAGGCCAGAAAGGGGAGAGTGTTTGTTTGCCTGATATACCTGAGATAAGGCCAAAAATTAAAGATCAGGAAATGAGCTGCTCTCAACCTGATCTCGAATTACCTGCTGACCCTGGCCTTAAGCCATCTGTAAAACCTGACACTGGGTCAGCTGTAAGAGCCTCAGAAACAATCTATACCCCCCTGTACAGGTCTATATGATTCAAGGCCCTGCAATAAGCTCCCAACACTTCTGGAAATGTTACAATCTACTGAAGTCTGAGTTAGAACATAGAAATAGTGTATAGGTTCTCACAGGGTGAAAAGGTGAAGGTTTTTAGAATTATTTTTATAGTGAGCTGATAAGAGATAAAACACAAAATGATGGAGTGATGCAGCTAAAATTCTTTCTTCCTTTTCTCTACCCATGAGTCCATGTTCTACTGAAAAGGTATTGGACAAATCTTACAGAATTTCCAGTGTTACAAATAGATCTGTTACATGGACGTTGGTTTAAATCCATAAACAATAAGTTACATTAGTTATGGTGTAAAAAAAGCTCAAAAGAGAAGGAGCCACCATTCTTCTTCTTCTTCTTCCTTTGGTTCTGCTACTGCTCTCCTGCACCATTGCTTTGTGCTGATAAGATAAACAACAACAAGAATTCAAGCGTTCAGCCTTTGTGATTTTCTACTTGAGACATCAAAATAGACAAAATCCCCTGTGTCCTTCCTGATATATGAGGCCAGGAATGGACAAAATCTGCTGTGGTAACAATAGTTCACAAATGAATCTTGAAGACAGATGATTCTTTTGTAGCTAAAGGGAGCATTTATGACTCACTATGAAGAAAAAGGGGTTTCTCCACAGTCTCAATTGCATCACTCACTGAATATTTTCTGTGAAAATAATTCCTCCCTTTCTCAAATTTGGTGCAGTATCTTGTTTGCAAAAGATCATTTTTTAGAGAAATATAGTAAGTCAGAAAATATTATGCTTGAAATACATTGGTTCTAAACTAAAAGGCTACCTTTTCCAGTTCTCCTTTACAGCCTTGGCTTTCTGGCTATATAACTGCACCATAGGCAGTGACATAAAGGTAACAATCTCGGGGTCTTTATTTAGACTTTTACTGCATTTTAAAGTAAAGGTAGCAGTACAAGGTCTGGTAGGAAATATTTCCCATGGTGAAGATTCCAAAGGCTTTGACTTGTTATTAAAATCTAAAATTTAAATCTTCACCTTGTAAGCAATTTTGCCCAGGAAGAAAACAATATTTACTTTTAGATATGTTTATAAGCTGGTTATGCATGAATGGGGTACAGAGGACTTTTCTATTTGCAATGACTTCTCCATAGGTATTGTCAATGCATGTGTAACAAACTCATTTAAACTATACTGAAGTGTGAGTGCAAGGCTAAATATCTGTATTTTGTATCTGAAGAAAAAAGGTTATTGAATATCTTGAAGATCACTGAAACATCATTCAGCTTGAAAAACTGGAGGAACAGTAGGAGGCACTTTATCTATCCTTTATATATATCTTTCACGTGCAAAGTAGGACAAACAAGAGTATTGTAAGGAGCATCATGTGGTTAGCATTTGTACACAGAAGTGGTGCAAGGTACATCATTCACCACCCAAGTAAATCACTTGGAGAACTAGCTTTAATCCAGTACTGGTATCATATAAGCATCAAAGAAAATATTCATTATTCTTTCTTTGGATTTCACTCATATAAATTTTAGAGGTCTTTTGCTATGTATAACCAACTTTTGTAATTCATCTCCTGCACAGGTAAGCAAACCCTTTCTCCAAAGCAGGAAAACATCCCAAGTTTCTCTAAATTTGAAAGGTGTTGCTTTTAAAGAGTTTTACTTAAACACAATCACCACAATTCCTTCTTCCTCAGCAAGTAATTTCTCAGAAGAATTTGGCTGACTAATTGGTCTCACCCTTGATTCTAGAGAAGCTCAGTTCCAGAGTGTTTATGCAGCAGTTATAAGAGACCGTTACCCAGTCTTTGCATGATAGTTAGTCCAACTTCTAAGGGGCCTCAACTGCTTTCCTTCTTAAAGAAGAAGCCAAATATTGTGATATAACTTTAGAAAAATATCTTAATTAAATCTTGGGAAGTACAGAATACCCAGGAGACAAGAAATGCATAAGATCAAAATCGAGTTTACACAAAAGAGGAGTTGCTAAAATTGCTGAAAGTCGCAATTCAAAAGATGAAATAGTTGTAAAAAAGAACGTGAGTTGATGCTTTCCTTCTGTGGAAAAATTTGTTTTTATGAATCTGCTCACACAGTACTGTATAAGTTCAAACATTTCAGCAAAGTTAAAACATCGTTTTTACCACTGTGCATACATAAGACGAAAAAAACTCACTTCACGAATCTTTCAGTGCTGTGTTATACTGTGTAAATTACACAGGTTTAAGGAATACAGGTAGTGGAAGCTCTTCTTTTCCTAATAGATGGAGGTTTCATAAAATTTATGAAAAAATTATTAAATAAGGTGCACATTTCTCTTTACTAGCAAAACCTAATCTATTATGTAATTGCAGCATTTTAAAAATAAGTAAGAAATCTCTTATAATCACTGAATAAATGCAGGGGTTTAATACTGAGTATTAATATCTATTCCTTTTCTTTGTGTATGACCTAAAGACAGTACAATTCAAGGTACAACTTTATTACAGCTAAACAGTAAAATAAATCTTGTCAATGAGAATTTGTTTGAACCCTCTTCTGAGTCATATATTGAGATATAAATGCTTCCCTGAAAGATTACCTCGCAGTAAGTATTCATCCTTCTGAAACATACATTCTGCAAATTATTTTCAGATGGGCTAAAATGTAGCTCAATCAGCAAAAAATGAGCAGTTTGAATAATGGAAATGAGGGATGATTAAAAAAAGAAGTGGGCCTTGCACATTTGCAAATAGTACAGTCACAGGGAATCTGGCTGGTACTGCCTGTTCATAGCCTTGATTGTCTTAGCAGGATTATACCCTTGGAATGACACTTATGAGCTTGAAGGGAGAATAAGGCATCTCATCTATGGCAGCTACTAAGACAGTACTTTTACATATAACAAGGGAATAAGGATCTTTTACTAGGTAAGTAAATCCTTGCCTAGGGTAGAAAGGCACAGCAATCAAAACCAAAGAGTCAGCTTGGAACGTGACAGACAAAGAAGAAAGCTGCAACACCACTGGAGTTTTTATGAGTTGCCCAAACTGCAATTTACTCCAAAGAAAATACTTTGTAGTATTTTGCAAGTGGTGAGCAAGGCACTGGTTTAAACATACAGTCAAATTGGGTAGGCACTTCCCTAGGGTGAATCATCTGTACTGGTTTTTGTTGGGATAGGGCTGAATTTCTTCATAGTAGTTCTTACAGTGTTCTGTGTGGGATTTGTGACCAAAACAGCACTGATAACACTGGGATTTTTTTAGCTAGTGCTGAGCAGTACTTGTAGAATGTCAAGGTGTTTTCTGCTTCTTTCCTCCCTTTTGCCCTTCCCATTTTCTCCAACATCCTGCTGTGGGGGGAAAAGATAAGATGAATGCTTGTGTGGGGCTTAGCTCTGTATCAGGTTTAAACTACAGAGTCATCTTAGACTGAAGTTGATCAGATGACTGATAATAATTTTAAACAAAAGGCTAATACCAACAGAATACTTTCAGTGCATCACCTCTAGAGTGATTCAAAATAAGATAACCTCTTCTAACAAATATTAGACCATTTTGTATGGTTAACCATTAACCATTTTGTATGGTTATTGTATCCAATCCAGAGCAATATGAACAGCAAGCCACAACTGAGAAGAGTGTAAAACACAAGATAAAGGCAGCTGATTGCAAAAGTAAAAGAGAAGGGAAAAATAGTTTTAAAAATTCATTGTGATAGTTGTATGATATATGATCTCAGAAGTGGATTGTATTGTACCAGGGTCTGTACAAACTTTGCAGAGGAATTTTCCTACTCTATTTAAAATTATCAAATAATGAATGGAACAAACAGACAAAAGAAGCAGCAAGTAAATATTGCAATTACACAGAAGCACAGGAAATTTTTTTTAGGCTAGTCATGAAAGCCAGGTATGCAGATCAGCATGGTAGTTTCTAACTTCTAAACAGGAAAAGAATAGAGCCTCTCCTCAGAGAATGAACACTACAATGTCAATATTAATGACTATTCACTGGTTGTAAAGCATCAGTGTTTCCATACCACACTATTAATTACCACATCTAATTTAAAATTTTCTACTAAGAATGAGTTACAGATGTATATTCCCAATTCCCAGACACAGTTCTCACAGGATCTCATGCAAAGGATCAACAAAGGAGAAAAAATTTCTTTTCAGACAGAAAACACCGTCCTAAACACTTAAGAGACAGATAAATATACCAAGAAAATAACATTAGAATGTGAATCCAAGCAACTTCTTTGGAAAGCCTTTCGCTTCCAACAAACCTCTTATGAACTTCCAGATTTCCGCAGCCTTTGACAGCCAGAGGATAAACGATGCAAATGGTTGTACTATCCACACTTGCTGACTTTTTTAACTGTCCAACCTTTATTTAGTATTTCAATCAATTTTGAATGGTGTTCCAGATGTTCGTTAATCTGTTTTGTCAGGTCCCATTCCTCTAACAAGAATTTTTGCCTCCTGAACTGAGATTGCTCCCAAGAATACCTACAAGAAAAGGTCCTTACCACAAGCTAACCATTAAACCCGGAGTGTAGTAGCTGTACTGATCCAAAACAATGACAAGGACCTACTGAAAATCAGAGACAGTTGAGGGTCTGTACCCAAATATGTTCCCAGACATGTTCAGTTCACTGGTGCAAAATATGCTGTATTTCAGTACTGTCTGATTTGTCCAAGGAAGATACAGGACACTGTTTAACAAATAAGCAGGAAATTCTGTAAGAGGAAAGTAAGTGAATTATAATCATCAGGATTTGTAGGGAAATGAGGAAATTCTGTCTCTTGAAAAAGGAAACAGACACAAAAAATTCTTGTAGCACATTCAGCCAAGCTTACTGAGGTGAGCATATGTTTTCCATACTCTTTCCTCAAAGCACACAGACATCCTGCCAGCAAAGTTTTGAACTGATGTTTTGTTTAACTATTACTTTACCATAAACTTACCTCATCAAAGCTTTTTATATTCACAGGAATAAGGTGAGGCCTTACTGGTGAGGCCCAGAAAAAGCATCACCAAAACACAATATAGATATTGTTTGTGCATGCAAATCACATACATTCTTAATACTCACTTTTTACCTAACTCAAGAATTTAAGTCCATACAAAGAGGGGCAATTAAAGGCTCAAAAAGAAAAAATATATCACATATGTAAAATAAATTATATAGGAGCTAATAATTTGCAGAGTCAAGCTAGAATTAGGATTTAAATGGTCATTGAAATATATATATAAGGTATTTTTTTCTGTCCTTTGCGTACTATAAAATATGTGAGAACAGTATGGCATTTGGGACTGCAGTTTTGGTCTTACAGCTATTAAAATATATAAGAAAAATTACTTGTGTAGCTATTATGAACATTAGTGGGAGAAGTTATTTGAATTTCCACATAGTCTGGAAACACATTTGCAATTATTTTGTTTTATTTAGAACTCATGTTTCATGAAATATAATTACAATTAAAAAGCTGTTTCATATTTAAATTTGACCATTTGCAATTTTTGTTAAGAAGATGGATATTTAAGATAAAATAATAGAAAATAGGATCATTTCAATGTATTGAGGATGGTATTATGATTATAACTGATTTTTGTGTCTGTAGCAGTTTTTATTCCAGAATTGCAACATGTTAATTACAGCTTTTGTTCAAAAAAGCCTTTGTCTCCAGGAAGACCGCTTAGCACATTTTTAGTGAGATTTATGCATAAACTTAAATTTATGTTCATTTTAATGTGGTTTCCTGAACAGTGGTGTGACTTCAGCACCTAAGTAGGAGAGGTTTTTTTGCTGTACAATTAACTAAACTTCACAATGTCCCTGAGGTCTTCTCAATTCACATCTCTGTAATGAATTTTGCTCTACTGTAATTCAGAGAAATTAAATACAGACAGATCAAGATACACATTTTTCCTTAATTTGGGGCAGATTTCAGATCTGGGATTTTTTCAGACCTAGGATTTCTCTGAAAAAGATTACTTAACTGTGCAAAAGTGGGAACACAAACCCAAATCTGAGGTTACTCTTTTCCTGGATCTTACAGATTTGGCTCTAAAATTGTAGAAAATTAGCTTGCTGTAGGAACATAAACTCTCTGGTCACAATGACAGTAAGAGTCATTACAGCTTCACAAAGTCAACAATAACAAGAATACAAAACATTTAAAGGACATAAAGAGACATAAAAACTATGCACTATTCTGTCACTGTTAGACATGCTTCAGGAGCTTTCCTTTGAGTTATCAGTCCTGTGCAGAGTGATTTAACAAAGTAACATGTCTAAAACAGACAGTTCCATTCCCAGTACCAGGAACCCAGTAGACACAAACCTGATCTCCTCTAGAGGTAGACAAACACGTTAATCAAAGAATCATAGAACAGTTTGTATCAAAAGTACTTTTAAAGGCTATCTAGTCCAACCTCCCAACCATGAGCAGGAACATCTAGACCAGATTGTTTAGAGCCCCAGCAATGAATCTGAATCAACCTCCTAAATCTCATCAAGATGGCACTTCTTTTCCTTTTTCAGAATATAACTTGAAGACTATTGCAGTAGATTGTAAGAAAGCTTGGATAGTGAGCAAAGGGAATGAAAAATCCACTCCAGCACTTGGTCTGGTTGGTGATTGCCCAGCCCTCTAATTTATCAAGGTCTCTCTGCAGGGCCTCTCTGCCCTTGAGGGTGTTGACAGCTCCTCACAATTTAGTGTCACCAGCAAATTTACCTTTGAGTCCTGCATCCAGGTTGTTAGAAGTTGTTGAAGAGCACAGGGTGGAGAATAGGGCCCTGTAACCCCACCAGTAAGTGGACACCAACCTGATGTCACCCCATTCCCTCTATGCATATGCAATATTTCTCTAAGGAAAATCAACTCTGTTGGAAAAATCCTGCTGATGATAAGCAGAAAATACGTAACGTAATAGTAACTGATCCATTTTCATGAATGAGGGCACAGACTCTTGCTTCTTCCGAAGAGAATCAAGTTTATTGCCATCAAGCAAGGCCTTACATACTGTACAACTAGGAAACGCTTTTATATTGTGGTGAAGATAGTCTGGCTAAAATTATACTTGTTATCATTCTTGTGAACTAAAACAAACACACACTGACAGCATACCACCTCCTGTGTTGCTGTCCACGTCCTCTTGACCCGTCGGCACTCTGATCATGCAGTCTCCACGCGCAGGTTGCATAACTTGTTTTTAGTCTTCATGTCAGCTGTACATTTCCCAAAGTGCTTTTCGTGAACAGAAGTGAACAGAAATAAACAAAGGCCCTTTATTCTCTAAGACTTTTCTTGTCTCCTACAATCCATAGCACTTAAGCACTTTAAGTCAGGTATAGTTGTACATTCACTTTTCAAACACACTGGAAAAGTGGTGGCAATTCCTGTTTTCTCAAGGATTAACAAACACCATGAGTTAGGAACCAGGCAGAAGAGAGATGGACTTCTGACAAACTCTACCAACAGTTCCTTAGTGATTTAATTGTTCTGAATAGCGGCTCATTAGCAAGTGCTAAGCATCAATACACACCAAGGTATTTCTACTTGTTATTCTAGTTTGCACAAAGGAGGGAGGCAGTTGGTAACCCACAAAACTTTACACTAACTCATTAAAACTTTACACTATTTCTAAGTCTCAACAAACAGAGGTATCAGTATTCATTGGCTACAGATTACATAACTTTTTCATTAGTTAATACTCAAATCCCTATTTGCTTGTTGTATCTCTTGCTTCTAATGTTAATTAGTCCTCATGTGCAGTTCTTTCCTCCATTTGAGTCAGGGGCTCATTTTTAGTGGGTGGTCAGCCAGTCAGTTGCCACAATCTCCCACTGCCATAATTACCTTCTGCTCAGTTCTGCTCACATCATTCCTAGTGGCTCTCATCCAGACAGCCCATTCATCTTGGGATTCACCTCCCTACTTCACAAAACAAAGAATTAGCCAAGTAATTGCTTAATCAGCTCTGCCTAGCCACAAGTACTGATTAACAACTAAAAAAAAAAAAAATCGCGAATTTTGGTTCAAGTCCTGAGGGCTCAAACCTTCAGGGGCTTGATATTACAACCACTGGGAATATAACAGAGCACTCATTCAGTGCAACACCTAAAGCATAAAACTGTTGAAAAGCTCTAGAGGTTTTGTCATTTCAAACCACAACTCTTGGCTGTCGCAGGAGCACAAAGGGCTGGTGGGAAGCAGGAAGTAAGCAGCACAGTGCAATGTTTATTAAGCTAACATCTGGGTTCTGTCCCGACTTCAATTTCTAATTTCAGAACTGAACCTCAAGCAGTGTGTCATTACTTCTCTCATACTGGAGTAAGAACAACATAGATAATCACAATAACATCATTTCTGCAGAAAACATAATTTCCCAAAGTAGAACAAAAGTGACCTTGCCCGGCCCCACTAACACTCACATTATGAAACTCCATCTGCTCTAGATATAATAAAACTTTGAAAGCATGGACTTTCTGTGAAGCTGGCAGCCACATTTCCCTACTCAAAAAGTTAATATGATCTTGAACAGACAGTTATTTTTCTAAATATGGTATTCAAAGAGGGTACTTGAGAGGTACTTTCCATTCAGAATATAGTTGTGGTGCATCTGGCAGTGAAAGGTGAACTAGAGATTAGCATTAACTCTGGTTTGTCACTGGTATATCTCAATGTGACTGATTTAATGCTTTCCCATTACTTGAGTGCACAAGTCGACAGACTCTCAGAGACAGCAGCCTGCCTTCTGAAGCTCTCAAACAGCTTTAGGTCGGAAGGGAAAAGATGATACAGACGATACTCACCTCTTTCAACATTTCTTCAATACTTTGAAAGAGAGACAAATTGAAGACCAAAATGCCAGCTGAAGAGACTTGTACACTGATGAAGTGACTAAATCTGAGGTTTGTGAATTTTTGGTTATTTTCCAGGTGTCTCTTGCTCTGGCTGAGTTACTGAAGAACAATCCAAATGCCCTGACTCCCCAAACTTAGATGCTGCCATGAAACTCCTACTGTATTGCATATACTTTAACTGGCTACAGAAAGCTGCTCTGATTTGTGACAAGAGCAAAACATTATTTTGCAATAAACTTAATAAAGGCATAATAAAACCATTATCAATACATTAATAATAATTAAATTACTAGTTTATTATTATTGAAGACATGGGATTGTACGTTATTTCTTATGCTATTATCAATAATAATAAATATTTAGCTTTATAAAGCTGAACACTGGCAGAAGATGCTTTCTTAAATATTTGTTTTGCTTGATATCAAAGTAGGAAGTCTAAATTGTTTACCACCAAGAACATCCTGGAAACCCTCTCTGGGAATTGCAGCCCCCTCAGAAATACCACACTCCATCACGGAACACTTATTTAAAGCACTTGGAAGAACGTGAGGCTGACACAATGTATGAGAACATTCCTGCAATCTGCCCAGCTTGCTCTTTTGCCATCTTGATGTCATGTGCCATCTTGCCAAGACATTCATTCCAATGTTTCACATCATTATTCATAATAAGAAGATTTATTATTTTTGTTTGAACACTGTGATCAGCATGATTTTGCCGAGTACTCACTGATCCTTTTAGGTTCGTGTTCACAGAGGTGTCTTGAATTAATGTGAGCTGGCAGATGATGCCTTCACTGACCAGGAAGTTGTCCCAAACACTGCAATCAAGTAGTAGGTCTGATGACAATTTGGCATGTATATTTTTTTCTAACTTGAATTAAGTCCAGGTTGTCCAGAGCTTTGAGCAACCTGGTCCAGTGAAAGGAGTCCTTGCCCATGGCAGGGGGGTTGGAATGACAAGATCTTGCATTCAATTCACTTCCAATTCAAACCATTCTATGATTCTATGAAAATAATATCATTTTACCAAGCCAGTCCCAAAAACAGCACCAGGAAACCTCTCCATGGAATTCTAGGAGACTGAAAAAAATGTGTTAAATTAAATCCATCCATTACGTGGCAAGAAAGGACAAAAGAATGCAACAAGAGATCTTTCTTGCCATGAACTGTAATAAGATGGGGGGAAGCAGCATTGTGGCCATATACTGCACTGTCCTAGGAACTAATGCCATCCTGCAATCCTAAAATGTGGTGGAGCCTGTTATGGAGATAACACTTCTGAAGTATGACATGTGAGATGCAAGCTCATGAAGGACTGAAGAACATTGAGGGGAAATGTTACTGCAAGTTCAGCTTGGCTGTATGGTTCCTCCACCTCAATCAATGGCACTGAAGGAGATGTAACACTAAGCTTTGGCCTGCTCTGGTATGTTCATTCTTATGTTCGAGCTTACACACTTTCAGGATTTTTTAGCAGGGATTTCATTTTCCTGAAGTGCTTCTTTCTTTCTTTTTTGAATAACGAGGCTCATCGGACTGCTATCAGCTAGCATTTTTCTGTCTCTCAATGATCCATCAGCCATACTCTCTCCTGAAAGCATTTCTAAGTATCTGAAAGATATGCCTAGGCTTCATAGGCATTTCATTTTTCAAATCTGGTTTCCGTACTACGTATAGTTTTGAAAAGCCACTTTCTACTATTATTTCTTCTATTACTTTTAATAGAGGCTACTTTTGTACAGCAAGCTTTTGAACTCATGCTTATTAGATAGTTATCTTCTGGGATATCTGCACAGATGTGTGAGGAAAGACTTCCCTAGAAGCTCTAAGGCATATTCACTCACCATGGATATATCATCTGTTTCAGTAAATAACAGGTAGCTCTGGGATGGAAACTAGGTGAAGATGGTACTGAAAAGCTGCATCTCCTTTCCCAGGCAGCAGGGTCTCTAAATCCCTGCAGAACAGAAAGGCAAGACTTCAAACTGCAGCAGCTAAACCCACCCATGCCTTCAGTCAGAGCCCTCTTTTAGGAAGCCTCACTCTTAGATCCTAGAAAAGCTCACATATTTAAAGAGATATGAAACAAAATTGTTGTTATGGCCTAATTTTTAAGGCCACGAGCAAAAGGTTTCTCAGGGGCCTTGAAGAAATGTCAGGTTACAGAGGATTTTTTTCTTAAAAACCTTTTCGCTCAGATGAAAGTTTACTGCTCTCAGCCTGCACTGAAAACAAAAATAATGCACATACTATAACAACCCCAAGGCACAACAAGAAAAAAAATAGAAAGAAAGAATTCACAGCAACATTAGAGAAACACAACACAAAAATTAAAGTAATGTAACATAATAGGTATAAGAAAGAAAAATTGATGGGTTAGATAGGACTGTATCAATATGACACCAGTGTGGCCTGACCCTTAGAGCAGAAGTGTACAAACAGCAAATTACTGCCAAAAGCAGCTTGAGATTGACTGCCATGAACAGTTAATTTCCTAGAGTGGAAGAGGAGGGGTAAGGCGAGAATCATGTGTGGGAGAAAACAATGCATGCCTATTTCTGGGAGGTACAGTGCTAGCCAAACTGCCAGAGCTGGCGGGCAACTTCAGGGTGCATTCTTTGACATGATTCAGAGACTTTTCAATGGCACAGATGATGTCTGAGGCATGTAGGAGAAGGAAAATAAACCCAAAAGTTTCTGCACACAGATACAAAGACAACAACCTGCACTTGGGCCAAGGGTAATGATTGTGAAATGATACATACTACATAAGATAACTGTTTTTTGCATGCACATTATGTGTGGACAAATTCCCATTGGAACAAGAAAATGCTGAGCGTGTCCCACCATTACTGTTTTCTATATTCAGTATCAGGTGAGAGACTAAAGAGCCTGATAGTATATCTGAGAACAGATACCTATGACATTTTGGGCTGGACAGGGGATACACTATAAAAGTACTTGTCCCATACACAGAAACAGCCGATTATCCAAGGTCAGTGGATTGCAAAGAATGACTTTGGAGATGTCTGAGAGAAAGTTACTTGGAAAGAAAGCCATTATCAGCAGGTCACAGTAAATGTTAGTGCTGTATCCCAAAGTGAAGAGAGCAAAGAACATCCCTAAAGACATTTCAAATACCGTTCATGGCTAAGCATTTTTCATTAGTCTGATGTCACAGATTTATGATCCCCATAAGTGGCTATCACACCCCAGTTGGTCTTTGGAGCTGTCCACAAGGTAACACAGTAATTGCACTGCTCAGCATTTACACCACTGCCTTCAAGCTGGATATGAACCACAGATATGAATGATGTATTTGCATAAAAGGAGGATCCTTACTTAATCAAAACAAAGTTTTACATGTTAGAAGGCAGCCAATAAAAGTACTGCTTTCCCTATATGCTTAACTGTTTTAATTAAACAAGTTGTGTTTCTTTGTGGTGAAGCTGATTGTCACACACACTGGAATGACACTGCTTAGAGAAATAAAAAATTAACTTCCCCTAAGAGCAAGTCCTCCTGTTAGTCAAGTTAGTCTATAATAAATTCAGAATTTATCAGATGCCCTAAGAGGTAGCAGTTTTCTTAGGAGGTAAGCAATCTCCTTGAGATTATGATATTTGGAACCTAATTGCAACAAAATGCAATTATAAAACTATATATTATTGGGTGTTTTTAGATACTCTCCAGTTAAATATCAACAACATTTCCATTACAATATTATTTCATTCTTGTTGAAGGTTAGGATTTTTCCTTTTTTTTCTTAATCCCAGGGAATTTTTCTCCCATTTGTTGCTCAAGAGATGGGAACAATGACACTTAAGAGAGACAAAAGATGTGGCCAGTATGGGGAGGAGGGGGGAAGGGGTGCAGCTGGCCGCAGTCTCTTAGCTGGGGAGTGAGCTTGGTGGCTGGAGAGTTTTCTCTTGGGAAGTGTCAAGATTCCGCAAGACTTGGCCGGGGGTCAGAGTCTGGACTCAGCTGGCTCTGTCTCTCTCTCTGAAATTGGAGGGCAGATGGCGGTGGTCTTGGTGCTGGACTGCTGCAGGAGGGACAATTCACTGCTACTGTGGAGTTCTGTCCTTTGTTGCTTCTCCTACTAATGGGTGAGCCTTTGCTGTGAGCCGCTGTTGAACTGGGACCTTTTCAACACTCAGCCTTACTGGAAGGGACCCTCACTACCTGCTTGGGTGCCTCAGGGGAAATGTGGGGCCTGATCCCCTCCCCTCTCTAGGGATCCCAGCTCCTGCTGCCATCCCCAAGACATCAGGAGATGTGAGAGCCGCACAAAACAACACCCTCCCTCCACCTTCTCTCTCCTCCTGGGGCTGCCCAGCCCCCACTGTTTTCTACCACTGCTTCAGAGGTTTTTGCTACCCTTTAACTCGAAACCCGATGTCTGTCTGGATCTCTGCTGCTCCTACCATGGCTTCAGGGGTTTTGCTACATTTTGTTTGCCACCCTGGCTTTGCTTGCCTCTGCTGTTCCAGTCTGCTGCTCCACGGCTACTGCTACAGTCCAGTTCACTACCCAGAGTGGCACTGAGACCAGCTGCTCCCTACAAGTTATGGAAAGGCAGCCTCCTCCTTTTCCCAGTCCCCTGAGTTGCCATTGTCAGAGGAGAGGCGGCTGAGATCGCGCCACAGCGCCCCCTGCAGGCGCGGGGGAACCATCGCACCCGCCCTGCTCAGCCGGGAGCCACCAGCGCCCCTGCCGGCTGTGAGCGGAACTGCACCGAAGGGGAAAAGGGCCTGCAGCCGAGAGAAGGCGGTCACTGGGCTCCTGGCTCCGTTTGTTGTTGCTGCTGCTGTTGTTTTTCTTTGTCTTGTTTTTTATAGATATCATATAGAAAAATAGATATGCTAGTAAAAAACTGTTATTCCTTTTCCCATATCTTTGCCTGAAAGCCCCGTCATTTCAAAATTGTACTGATTTGGAGGGAAGGGGGTCATATTTTCCATTTCAGGAAGGTTCCTGCCTTCCTTGGCAGACACCTGTCTTTTAAGAAAAGAAAAAGAAGAAGAAAATTCTACATTCATTGGCTTTAAAACTGGTTTTGGTTACAGCAAACCTTTAATTTTTCTGCTGTGTGACACTTGAAACAGTGACATCCTAGAAACATCTGAGAAAGATGAGCTTGCAGTATTCAGTTTTTACTTCATAAAGAAGGCATCAAATAGACATAAAACAGGAGAGCCTCGATGAGGCAATCTACTTGACTTCCAAGTACAAAAAAAAAAGTGACTAACCCATTGCCTTTGACACTCAGACTACCTTATAGAGAGGGAATAAAAGTCTTCTAAATCTGATTTCAGCACTTTGCAAAAACCCACTACTCAGATAGGAACTCACAGTAAGAAAGAATCACAGGAACAGAAATGCCCACTTTAGTATCATGTCTTCTAGTAATTTTGCCAATAGTTGTTAACAGGATTAGAATACATTCTCATTAGGAGGTGTTTGAACAAAGTACTTTCAAAGGATGGTACTTTCTGTCTTTTCTTACTGAATTTTCCTCTTCATTTTTTTTTCACAGAACTTGAAAATGATCCTACAAGATGTTACTGACAAATAACACTTGTTATCTAAAGTGTCTAGCAGAAGCGTGTCCTCATCACAGCATGAAAGCACATTATACTGATACGCTAGAGAGAGCCAGAAGCCAAACTAAAATTTTCTCCCAAGGCCTATGGAGTCTGACAATGATAATATTTTAATTACAAAACTGAAATTCAGGCTATGTTAGCTGAAAGGCTTTCCAGAGCTCACCAGTCATTCTGAGTTAATTTCTTTCTTCTTTTTTCTTTTTTTTTTTTTTTTTTTTTTTTTTTTTTTTTGAAGGACAAGCCACACACATAAGAAGAAACTTCTGAGGCTGCTCAGTTTTGACCCATGCCAAGTTTACCTTGAAGGCACAAGCACTGATTAGCTGGGGGAAGGAGGTGGAGGGGAAGGAGTGTAATACTGGACTCTGCTGAAATTCCCCAATGTGAAGCAAAATTGAGAGAAAATGGGAAGCCTTCCACTGCCATATCCAGTTTCAGCAATTCCTGTGTTGGGGTTTCAGAGTTTCTCCTGTTTTTCTTTTTTTTTTCCCTTGAGGAATTATTTCCCATATATTTTGCTGGGGCAACAAATTGCTGGATGCTTGGGAGAAACAAAAGACCTGACCACAGGAGGGGTCGAAGGGGCTACACTTTTTCACCTGGGGGTGAGGTATGCCTCCGGCGGGCTGGTGTTCTCGGCATGCAGACAGAGGGAGAACTGCCTTCATGGCAGAAGGAACTCGTCAGCACTGCAGACTTGTGCTTCTCGGCTGCCTTCTTTCTATGGTGAGTGGAACTTGCTCACTGAGTGCCTGTTGCACTGGGACCTTACCACCCCACCTTACTGAAAGAGGGACCTGTTAATCACCTGCTCAGATGCCTCGGGGAGAAACCCCAGGATTCCCAAAGCCCACCTTTCCCTGCCCCACTGGGAGCCGAGCTGTAGCCGCCCTGCCCCTGCTGCTGCTGCTTTAAGCCCCTGCTACTCTGTACACGTCCTGCCTGCTGAAACCTCCCAGGGCTCCTGCTGCAGCTCCCGACTCATCTGCCACCCGGGATTTGTGCTCGTCTCTGCTGTTCCAGCCTGCTGCTCCCGAGGGTCCTGCCGGGCACCGGGATCGGCTTCCCAGTGGGGTTTGTGAAGCCTCTGTTCCATCCCTTCCCGGGACCCCGAGCCGCCATTGCTGCGTGAGGGCCGAGCTTGCTCCGGAGTGCCCCCTGCAGCCGCACGGGAACCATCGCATCTGCCCTGCTCACCAAAAGCCACCAGCGCCCCTGCCGGCTGTGACAGGGACCGCACCAAAGGGGAAAGGGCCTGACAACTGAGAGACGTTGTCACTGGGGGTGTGGTTCTGTTTGCTGTTGTTACTGCCATAGTTATTGTTGTTTGTTTGGATTGTTATACATAGATATATATATTAGTAAAGAACTGTTATTCCTAATTCTCATATCTTTGCCTGAAAACCCCTTCATTTCAAAATTTTAATGATTTGGAGGTAAGGGGGTTGCATTTTCCATTTCAGGGGATGCTCCTGCCTTCCCTGACAGGCACCTGTCTTTCAAACCAAGACACACTGGGAACGACTGCTCTTAAAATCTGTGCTATAAATTTCAAAGCAACTAATTGATGGAAATTTATCTCTGCATCTTCATCTACTGTGACCATCAATGATGTTGTGAAATTAATAAGGATGCAACATAGAAGAGAGCAACTAAAGTCAGAAGTATGAAGATACAGGCTTTTCTCTGAATGTTCCTTGTAAATATTAATTTACAGACAAGAGGCTCTGAGAGATTACTTCAAACTGTGGAGAAATGGGACAAAAAGTACAGTCGAGTATCAATGCATGGCTTCAGGGAAGCTGTGTGTGTGAAAAGGAACTGCACTGAGCATGAGGCAGGGGTGGAGAGGAGCATCCTCTCTGTGAACGAAATTCATGTCTGGAAAACCAGTCTCCTCTGAGAGTGGGGCACAGGCACACCCTCCCTTCTGGAGGCAGGCTGGCCTCCAGCATTAGCAAATTCCATCACCTGAAGTTCTTCTAGACCTATTTCCCCTTCCTACAAAGCTAAAGACATTCTTTTCCAGGCAAATATTAACAGATATTTCACATCAACCTCCTTTCAGTTTCTCAAAGTCCAAGTGGGAAAATTCTGAGACATGACCTAAATCAGCAGTTAAGCTTCATGACTTTATAGTAGGCTCATATGGCAAGAGCAGGCTGCATGTACAGAAACTAATGTAATTTACACTTTTATTCAGATCTTAATAACCAGACAGGGGACTTTGTCCCTTCAAAGGGTCTGCTGCACAGCTAGACAGTTATTCCACTAAGCCAAAAGAGTGGAAGAAATCTCTTCAGAACTGCTGTCAGATGCAGAGTAATAAATATCCTTAATGTGTGTGAAAAGCAGAGAGCAGACACTGAGTCTCACTGGTATGCTGGACCGGCCTGCTCCTGTTATACTCATCAAAAATTTGGAAGAGATTTTTCCTTTTAATTCAAATTCTGCTTCATGTATGAGGTTAGGACAGAGGACTAGTCACATACTCCTCTTTGGGACAATCTAGATTCCTGACATAAAGGCTTAACCCAGCAACATATGCCTATAAGGAAGTACATACAATGGCCAAAGACTACTGCCATTTCTAGCTCAAACTGACCACTCTGCTTTATGAGAGTCTAAGGTACCTTTGCCTTACGCAGATTAAGAAATCTTCTGCCTTCTCACTCCTTCCAGTCTAATACTCCTACCTGAGCATACTGTAATTGAGAACTAAGGCCAGGTATTTATAAATTTTCATTATAAATGATAATAAATATTCAGGATTATTGCAGCTGGGTTTGCTGATGTACATGTGCAATTAACCAATACAACCAGGGAAAACTTCACGGTTCCTCCTGCTTCCAGTTTTGTCACCTAATGCCATGAAAGAACATGGATATTTTTTTCATTGAGAAGATTAGCAATGCTGTACATTATTCCATTAGTGACTGAGAGACTATTCTTTCCTAGAAAAAGTGAAAGAGACTTCAGACTTTAAAAGAACAGAAGGATGAGAAAAGGACACGGTGACTTTTTAAGATGATGCAAATGTCTTTTCTAACTGCTTTGGGTTGAACTTCACTCATGCCAGTTTCATTCTCCTTCCTAAGCCAACTAACAGCTCTTCTAGCATTGTGATGACACATGCATATAGATCGGAATCTCTCTTGAACTCCCTGAATGCTTTAAAAGCCCAGAAGCCTGCATTTAAAGTTAATAACCAGAGCACTTGCCTTCAATGCATATAGCACCTTGCAAACTACCAGTACTACAGAATACTCATATCAACTCATATCAGACCAAAATTATACTAAATCTGACAGCAGCCACACTGACATCACATATGTTCCAAAATAACCCTTGGTCAAAGCCTCAGAACTACAAGTGCATAAATTTTCTTGTAACGAATCCATCATTTATTTTGTTTGTTGACCAGAACTAAGGCTGGCAAACCAAACCGAACCAAACCAAACATCTGATGCAATTACTTACTGATATTGTGCCAAATTCAGACTAATAGTTTTCATGCATCAGTAAATGTACTTGAAGTGTGGATCCTATAGCAGATTTTATACTAACTTGAATACATTTTTATCACTAAGTGTTTCATAAATGGCCCACTTCTCAGCTTGCACCTCTGTCCTCATAAATATTTGAAATACAGTTTATCCTTCAGCTTCCCAGGAAGTGCCATATTAGCTGTTGAGGTTTTCTCAAGAAGAAATTGATAAAACAAGGGCTTCCAAATGAGATCAAGATCTCATTTTCTGTCTGCCATTAGTTTCAGCTGTTTCTCCACACTGGCTACTTGTGTGTATGTGCACATATATGTATATATATATAGACAGACAGCACTAAAAGTTCATGTGGGTTTATCACATGAATGAAAATAACAGACCATTACAATTTTGTATGAGCTGTCACTAAGGAATCTAAATGGTGCTCCAGCCTTGCCCAGCCTTTCCTCACCTCATCATTTTCTCCTGCAAAAAATGAAGCAACTCTATAATAACTGTGGGAGGGGTTTTGCACAAGATCCCCATTTTAGGCATTGAGCTAAATAGGAGGGGGCTTAGTGGAGACATGACAGTGTACTCCAAGAGGTAGAAAGAAGCCTAAATGTGAATACAAGTCTATGACATATGTCTTTCTTATGCTGACAAAATAAAGGCCTGTATTCTGAATATCTTCCTTGAAACTGTAAGTCCAGATTCCCCACTCACAGCAGCCTTCCTTCTGTTTAAGGGTTTAGAGGAAGAACCTCAGATTGAGGGTGTGGGCTACCTGATCTTTCACTTACAAAGTCTATTTACAAATATATTTTTGATTTCCATTTCCCAGCTTTCTTCTAGGCATCTAAGAGATGAGAAACTTAGCATTTATGCATACATCACAGCTTTGTTTTTACTTGTTAATCAATATTACTCTTCAATTTTATTTTCTAGCTCAATGGAAGCTATCATGTCTGGGGACAGGGGGAAGAGTATTTTTTAATCCTTCTAAGATATAAACCATGAAGTTTTTCTATAAATATAACTGCAGCCACACATGGGAATATTAAAAGTAAACTTTTTTTTTTTTTTTAACCTATGCTAGGAGAACCAAAAAGTTCTGAACTACATGCAGAGAAACCATGAAGGCAGAAATACCTTGTAATAGGCTGTTTTCTGTGGTTATATTCTGCCTGGAACAAGTTCCCTCCTAATCTGAAATAGCCCAAGACTATTGACTGCCAGAGTACACTGTAAGGAGCCTGTGTTTGTGCAAAGTGTGGTAGAAGACAGGTATTACATCTTTGTGTGGGAGCAGCACTTAGATTTCTGGCAGAGGGCTGATTTCTGCTTGCTGCTGGGGTAAGCTGCTTTTAATTTCACGGTGAGTTGTGTCTCAGCTCTGTTTTTCTTTGCACTCTAAAACCTAGTAAATTGCCAAGCACAAATATGCTTGCTTTAAACAACCTGTTCTCATTGTCCATTGATGGGCAAAATTCTAACCTACTAAAATGAGCATAATCCACTAAAATCATTTTACCCTGTGCAAGCAGCAGTGAATCAGCAGCTAATGTAAAGTATCAGCCTCTCTATTTCATACTTAAATGGCCTGAGATTCACATGAACTGACTATCTCTATTTTTAACACACATATCCCCACAGAGCCCTGTCTGGTAGAAAATGGGTATAGTGATACCTATTTTAAATATTAAAAACTCTGACACAGACAAGCTATGGGCCAAATAAACTGTGCCTAATAAGATTTTCAAGAAGTCTTGCATGCCTGTTCAGAGGCTCCAAACAGTGACAATCTGGCTTCTCTCTGCTAAGTCACTCTTCTTGTTTTGTCCTGCATGTGTTTCCCTACCACAGAGAAGTGGAGAAGTCTGAAGCAAAGCCTAGAACAGTTTCCAGAATGCAGGGGTATTTTATATTTTAGAAAGAAAATAAGAAACTTACTGGGAAAGAAATATCATCATACCAATAACAAAGTATAGCAAGTCTCTAAATCTAACATAATATATTGGCAGTTGTTCAAGGTTATTAATACATACCAAGTTATTCACCCAAGGAGAGACAGTAGCTTGCAAAAGTGCAGTTATACAGATTACAAGAAGCCTAGATGCACAAAAGTGTCAAAGCTGTAAGAAAACTCCATTCTCACTCATTCTACCTCAGTGATTGTTGAATCTGCTGAGGCTGAGAAGAGACTGATCATTTTATCATCTTTTCTTCTTACTTATACAAACTGATTTCACAACAGCATTTTTTCCTATCAGCTCTGAAATTACTCTTATAAAAGCTCTACTAAAAATTTTCTGCTTTGCTTCTTGTCTGAATTTTTCCAATTTCTGACTGACAGTTACGTTATTTCACTGACTGGCCTATGAACATTTATTTACATGCTTAAACATTTATGTAAGTGCTTAAAATGTGCCACACAGTCATCAGCCTGGATTGGTGTTTATCATATGCTGTGTCTTGCGCATTCCTTTGTTGCAGTGGCTTGGCCCACCTTTAGAGTGAGTGACATCAAGTGGGTGGATTTCCCCGCATGGGACTCTGCCTCTGAGCGCAAGCCCAAGGAGGAAACAGGAGTCTAACATCTCCACCCACTGGGTGTCACTCCAAGCCTCATCTCCTCCCATATTTCTGGAAGTCTCCTTGCTCCTAAGCTCTCTATTGGCTAGCTGGCTTATGTTTAATAATGAGTTCATTGCTTAGGCAATTAAGTTCTGGAAAGTTCTGTACAGTTATTCCTATGATTGGTTAGTCCAAATAAGTTCTGGCCCTTGTTCTCTGTAATTGGTTATCTGTCACCCCTTGTCACTTTCCTATTGATGTGTCCTCCTGTTCCTCCCCTTCTCCCTAAAAGTATAAATTTGAGTGTAAGCCCCTCCCTGGGGGCCTTTTCGCTCATTCCCTTTCCTGCTTTGCATTTCTCCTGACCCTTTTGGGCAGGGAAATAAAGGCTGGGATTAAAACGGCAAAAGGTCTCTCCTTTACTCTTTGCTTGCACCTGTTGTTTAACAACATCCTGACTTCATACAGGGCTGCATTGCAGAATATTTTCTTCTTGCCTAGGTAACTCATGGCTAGGATACTGACCCGCCCAGCACCGGCTATCGGAGGCAGGGCAGAGTTCAGATCCCCTGGTAGAGATGCCTAGGAGCTCCATTTAGGCAGACAGCAACAGGCCGTGCAAAGGTAGAAGGAAAAGTTCACTCTGAGCCTGTATATTTAACTGTTTATTTCCCTCATGAAGGAAAAGACATACCAAGCGTGCAAACCATATCCAAGCTCAGAGTGGCACCTGGAGCCTCCCGCATGCTCTTTTAGTCCCTGGCTAGGAGAGGGGAGGGGCGAGGTGGATGAACCAATCAGTGAGTGATGAGCAGTGACGTACAACCAGTGGGGAGAGAACAGGAGAGGAACTAGGTGAGCAAGCCAACTGCAGAACATTCATATCTGAGAACTCTTTGGACCTGATGCATAGTAAATTAACCTCATGAATAGGCATTTGGGAACCAGGGAAAGGTCCAGAAAGAGACAAGGAGATGCTGTGGGGGCAACACCCAGTGGGAGGTGGTTTAAGCCATGGCTCTGCCCTCATCATCTGGGTGGAAGTCCACCCACTGGCTGTCTCTCTGTTCACCAATGGACTGGCTCCCCACAACAACTTCCCCTGCTCTTGAGAGCCTGTGACATACTGCTCCCTAGGCAGACAGCCTCTCAGGGAACCTTCCCCTGCACACCACAGCTTCTTCCTCTTGCCTCCTGAGTACCGAGATTTGTTGCTTGCAGGAGCACCAAAGCTTGTTGCCTGCCAGGCCACCAGGTGGCCACCAGTCAGCGCAACATTTCTTTTCTTAGTCAAATTTTAGAAGTAACTTTAAAATCAGATAATAGGAACCACAAGCATACCACATATTTAAACAGTCGCATAATAATGCTCTGCTTTGCTCTCACTTCCATTTCACGTGATTCTTGAGACTGAGCTTGATCTTTTGATCATCAAGTAGCAATATTCTTAACTTCACTTTTATCCCGTGAAATGCTCAACTAAGCATACAAAACGCTTTACATAGAGGGCTTCCTGGCATTAGGATCTTCTTCAGATGGATCAGGCCCTTAAGACCTCTCTTTAGTAGCCAGGCAAGAACAGAAAATGGAGGTTTGGAGGTATGAATATATCCCCACAGATATAATGGATGCTTTGAGACTACATTCAGTGCACATTAAAATGTCTGAGCCCTCAACTGACATTACTTTTCATGACACAAAATAATCCAATGCAAGGACTTAATTCGGTGGGGTTCTCATTGAATGTAAAACATGTGACCTGTTAAAAAATGAGAACTTTTTTCTAAAAGAAAATATTTCTTCACCCTCTTCTTCAGATTACACAATGTTCACCAGCCACAGGTATATCTTACAGAAATTACTGATGGTCCAAACAACATATGGCTTAGTTTGAATATTTCATACAGTTCTGTCATAGGACTTAATTTTAAGTGAGTCTTAATTCCACCTGAAAGGCCCCCAAGACTACTTCCCTAAAAACAAACCAAAATCAAAGAAAGCCTTGGACAGAACTCAGGCAACCCATTATAATTCAGAATTTAAAAGGCAATATCAGAAGGAATGGTCTAAAGTCGCATGAAAGGACAGAAATAACACAAGAAAGCTTTTTCTCACACAGTCTGTAATGCTATTTCATTTGTGTGAGAAATTATAAGGGAAACAGTAGACCACAGATATTTTCAGTGGATTAAAATAACATATGCTGTTCAAGAGGAACAATCTCTAGCAGGCTTTGTATTTAAGAAAATGAAAGACAATCTATCATTGCTATTCCCAGCAGAAGATATAAAAATGGACTTACCTGTTTTCAAGTATTCCCTTAAGGTAGTGTGGGGCTAGTAGAAGTGGGATATGACCCATCTATCCATTAAGCTCTTATTCAGCTTGTGGTAGCAAAGTACCTTTTGAAAATATCATATAAATGAGCACCAGATCTGAAAGATTTCATCTGCATTTCAGCTCCTGAGGGGAACTTTCCCTGCATATATATATAAATTCTCTGAAACCCTATCCATGTTTCCCTATGAAATGGTTAACAGGAACATTAATATTGTAGGTTTTACATTTTCATTGTAAAAGTGTCATTCTGAAGATGCACATGAAAGAATCACTGTTGAGCTACCTGGCTGTCACCTAGGTTGACTGATCTTTCCATGTGTCTTTATTAATCAAACCTTGCTTTGTCTTCCTTAATGAAAATCTTTGGCACTGGCCAAAGCATCCTAAATCCCAAAGTTGCAACTAAGTTTCTTCTAGATCTGTCTTGTAAATATTGTATTAAGGTCTTTTTAATGTAGATTTTTGTTGCTGCCACTTGTTAGTGGCCTATATTCAACTGTTTTCCTACCCACATTGTCTAGCTGGGGAAAAAATATATAGGTGCCTAATATTTAACTCAAAATAAGATTCAAATCATCTAGGCTTCCTTTTTAGCTCTGTGAATAGAAGGCCTCAGAGCATTCCAGTTTTGTCATTTAAATAGTATTTGTAAATCCTACTCTGAGTGTAAGAACTGCTGGGGACAAGGGAATAATAATCCTTACCATTATTTCCTTTGAAAAACAGACCTTGAGTTCCCTAATGGTAAATCTTTCCAGTGGATTAGTCACAGATACTCACTGAGAGAACATCATATCTCTGCTGATGTTAAAAGTCTCTTCTAAACATATTTAAAACCATTTGTTTCATTTATGAAACATCTGTTTCTGAATTGGTGTTGTTCTGCTTATTGATTACTGAGAAAAGTCATTAAGTTTTCACATCAGCTATTTAAATCAAGGCTCTCCAAACTTAAAACAGGACGTTAAACAGGACTGAAAATTGACTGAGATTTCCATTGTTGGAAATGATACAAAGTGTAAATTTTTTAAATGCAGCTTTAGTCAGTTTTGTTCACCTTTGCTGCAGGGGAAGGGAATTTAAGTTTCTTTTCAGAGGATTTGCACCTGAGCTTAACCTCTCAACAGACTGGGAGTAGCACAGAAGATACACAAAGGATTAACGACCATTAATGAACATCAACTCCAAACATCATCCCTGGCATGGTAGAAGACACTTGGTCTGGGAAATGAGAGATAAGAATGAGAACCTAGTCAGCATTGAGGCTAAGATATCTATATCTGTCGTGGTACGCAGTAAAGAACCACACTAACTCCAGATAAAAGATAGGCAGAAGTTCGCACTTTACTAATCTTCAGAAGAGATTTTATAAGGTAGATTGCAAACGTGCTACATGTCACAACACTATTGGCTCTTTGTGTTAGCCACCTCCCAAGAGGCAGACCCAAAAATCTAGCATGTAGCAGAAAGTTGTTTTCCTAACAGCAATATTCTCTATCAGAGAAAAACAAGTGCAAGTGTAAAAACAGTTTACCTAACCGTAACATTGTTTAGGCTAGCGTATATGGGAAAGAGAGACTTCTCACAGAACACTAGGGAGCTGAGGTTTTTCCAGCTAAAAACTTTTCTCAGCACTGACATGTATCCAGTAGGAAACCAAATACTAAGAACTGCACAACTTGGGACCAATAAACATTGAACTAATGAATTTCTATGGGTTTTGACTGGATAAAATGTGAAAAATCTAGTATGATGGAATGATTTTCTCTGCACAACCCAAGCAATGTGTGGATGAAAAGATTTCTGTTGCACATCCTGGCAAGAACAACATCCTGGCCAGAATAAAGTAATGCCTTGATTCTCTAACACTAAAAATGTTGTTGGAGAGTTTTTTTGTTTTCCCCATAGTTTCGGTGACACCGAAACATGGCAACTACTTAGAACAGCATGAAAAAGAAGAGCTACACCATCACTTGTCAAATCAAGTATGGCTGGAAAAGGAAAGGGATTTCCTCCCAAATACAGAAAAATAAAATACATCAATTGTAGTATTATGAGACAAAAGAGAGGGTTAATCCCAGTAACATTCATGTTGTTGTCATCAGACTTTTTAGCAAACTACAAGGCATAAAATTCTTTGTTAAGCAGCCATGTCATCAAACCAACCCAAGACCATATTCAAAAAGCACTTTAGTAAGATTATTTCACTGTGGAGACAGACCAGGGAACACGTGTCGGATACTGAAATGTTTTAATTTATGGCTTAAACATTTTTATTAAAGACTTCTGCTTATTGTAGCAAAACTGTATAAAAACTGTACAGAAGATTACCACACCCTGTCTAAGGCCCTGGATTGCAGGTTGATGGAGATAACATAAAGTGACTCAGGTCTCGGCTGGGGAAAAAGAATATATTCACAGAGGGATCAAGCATAGCAGCTTTGGGGTGGAGACCACAGTCCTGGGGTATCAGCTACCAGGCTCTCACAGACTCTCACACCAAAGCGGGGGAGGAGGAGAGATTTTGGGTGTGTGATAAAAAAGTCTCTGGTCAGAGACAGTTAACACCCATCCTCCACAGAGCATACTAACTCAGCTGTGGGGCCCTCTCACCCCAGGAAAAGCCGCATCCACGTGAAGGACAAGAAGGGTATGTCATGGCCCATCAAAGGCCCCCCTCAAAGGGGTCCCCAGACCCTGCACCAGAGCACTGCAACACAATGCAACAGATCCAGTGTTGCGAGGGGCAGTGCCAAACTCGCCCTTCCCAGGGGAGGCACCTGGGCATTCCCACCTGGCCCACACAGATTTTAATCTTTTGGATTGTATACATTTTGGAGCAGGGCTGCAGGAGACCCTCATCACCAAGAAGACCAGATGGAGGAGAACAAAAAGATGTTATTAGGACCCTTGGAAGGGTGATATGTTTCTACCTAACCACTGTCACTCTCTCCCTGTCTCCACCACCCCCGCACCCCTGCCACCCACACCTCTCTCTTTTTTTTTTCTTTCTT
>VXAC01006418.1:20568-105377 GCA_013399225.1 Rhipidura dahli | reverse complement strand
GGAACCCCTTTGCCACCTCCCACTACGAAAACGCGGCAATGTTGTTAAGTTTTTTAAAAGAATTTTTGCTTCATTCTGGAGTAGTTCTCAGTATTTTCTTAATTTTCTTTTACTCTTTTTTTTTTTTCCTTTTCTGTACATTATAGATAATTGGGACATATTCTCCAATTTTTTTCTTTTCTATCAGGTGGAAATATTGGTGTAACATAAAAGGATTTTTTTCAACAGAGCTTTGCATTATAAACATGAGGTTTTTTCCTAGGATCTCTTCGGAAATTTTTAGATTCATTCAACAGAAAGATACATAATTGTAAATTAAAGCACAACACTGAGAGACTTTACGCTTCAGAAGTAGGGATGTTCTGGAGTTTTCTTACTGTTTTTTTTTTTCCATCGTCACTTAGATAATTTGGATAATACATTGTCAGCTTTATTTACAAAATCCTGAAGCCATTGAAACAATTTTTCATTTGGAAAGTGCCAGTGTTTGGAATGATTTGGTTATGGATGAAGTTTTTGAAAATATATCACTATTATTTTCTTGTGATTGGATACCATTCTTAGACTGTGTCTTGTTTTAAATTAATTTCTAAAAGTAACAGAAACCCTTTTTTACACTAAAGCCCATTTTGTTCAAATAATTTAAATGCTTAAACCTCAAGATTATATTTTATTGAGAAATTGGGTTTTATGTAGAGAGAGAAAGATGATTTTAAATACCTTTGCCTGAATTAACTTTATGTCATTATATAAGTCATAATTTGAAAGATCGTTTACTTTTATTAAAAATATTATGATAGAGGTAGAAAATAGGAAGAAAATCAACACATGCAGTTATAGATCACCTGAAATGAGTATCATTTCCTAAAAGCTATAAAACACTGAAGTTGTGTCTGGTAGCTCTAAAGAAAATACTTTCTATTTCCTCTGATGTAACCCACAAGGTGTTTATATCATGTGAAGCTCTAATGACATCACGGAGAACTATATCTTTTGAAATTTATTCTGTAATTTGAGATTACGTTGTCTTTTACTGAAAAGGTATATTAAATCAGAAGATCAGAAATGCACAGTTGCAAGGTAATTCTTCTCCACAATACTTTTAGTTTCAGTTTAATGTGAAGGTAGATAAGTCTGAGTTCCGATCTGAGTCATAGAATCTTTAATCTTGTCTATGTCCTTTGTTTTCATCCAAATCAAGATGCTGTCTGTCCGTGAAAGGGACAATGGGTCTCCAACAGAAAACACAAGTGTGATTATATGCTAGTTTTTGGTGTTAGTTTTCCAGACTGCAGGAGGCTTTGGAGAACTTAAAATAACTATTTTTGTATATATGCTATTTTTTGTATGTAAAAATGAAATATTTGGAGGTCTGGAAGGAAATCTTCTATGAATTATTCAAAAACTGAGCTACCTCTCCTTTTTCTGTAGGAAAACTATACTGTACCAAGCAGAGATAATATATCTCTGGCTCAGAACAGAAATTTTGGTGTCATAGGAATACCTTCTATTTTTTTCTGCTTGGTTGGTCAAATGGTTGGTCGGTTGGATTTTAAATGCACAAAGAAAGATAATAGATGCTCTTCTTGATTTAACCTGCTCTGGTAGTTGATTTGCTATTAACTGAACTGCTGAAAATTACTCAAGATCTCAGCATACCTCAATGTTAGGTGATGTTTTAGTGCAAAAAGAGGGTTTCTGAGCAGCCTTCCACCATATTTATACACAGGTTTAATCCATTCATACATAGACTGCTAGTGTGGTTATATTTTATCACACAGACTTAAACCTCCATAAAAATGTAACTAAAGTGAAACACTGAACAATATAGGAAATTTTCTGTTGGGTGAATATGAAGGCAGGTAGGCAAATCTGTGCTTCCACCTACACTCTCAAATAACTAGTTCCAGGACAGATCTGCCCTGAAACTTGCATATAAATTAATATACTTCAGTCACTGAAACAGTTGTCACTTTTCAACATACTGGGCTTATTAATGCAGGTATAATACCTTCATTTAATGTACATCCTGATGGCATGACATTAACTTCCCAGCTTAGTTTTAACCTTTAAAGGTGGATTTTTTTTGTTTGGAGTAAAAGCTTAGCCTAAAACATAGATAAATAATATTATCTTCTTTTGCATAGGGCATTAAATCAAAGATAGAGAAGTAGTATTCAGGATACAAAAAAGGGGGTATTTATTGGACAAGAATTCTACTTGTCAATGAAAAATTAGTTTTAGATTTTGCCGAGGGCGTAGGCATATTTGAATGTTTATAATAAGAGAAATTTCATCCACTAGAGTTCTTTCTCAGTTCATTTTTTTTAAATTCCTCAAGATCATTCCCAACAAATTTTCCATTTGAAGACTTTTCCTTAAAATCCTATTTTCCTTAGTGGTATTGACAGCTCTGATTTGGTTTTTTTGATCAGGTTTCTACAGGAGTTTAGGTGATTTTTGTTTATTCAGAATTTACTGAGAATACTAACACTGTTGCCAATTTTAATTGTTAAGCTTGAAAGGGCAAACATGATTTGCATTAATTTTACCCTCGTCATAACTAACTAGAATCTCAGCCTTGTGGCTATGCTTTCAGACATCTTTGCACTTCAATTTGACAGCAAGAGGCTGTTAGTCGCTCTCTTGTGTGAAATTTGTTTCTTGTTTATTGACATTATAAGAGGGTGTTATAATCTGAAGACTAATCAACCTTAACTACAGATTTCATACTCTGTATGGCTCCAAGCTTTAATTAAATGGCTTGCTAAAAAAATACCGTGCATCACTGAGATCTTTTTCTATTCCTCCTTTGTATTGGTTCTGTGTTAGGCTAATTACTACTGTTGCATTTTTCAAGAATTTTACATATTAAAACAATACTTGATAAAGATCAGAAGTTTTCTGTTAGTATAAATGTATGTAGATGATGCAAGACAGCTTAAGTGGCAATTAACACTTTTTTCAAATGTCTTCAGTTCTCAGAGCATTCATGTACATCCTAGCAGGAAGTAAAATTACCATAGATAGTCTTACTTTCTTTTCAATTAACCCATTGAGAATCTGCTACTACTGCTTGCAGAAAAAAAAAAAAAGCAAAACTATTTAGAAAAAAATGAACTTGCACTACAGGCATGGGTTTAATAATAATTAGAATGAGGATAGTAGAGGCAATTTGTGGGTGGAGATAAAAAGAGATGCCTAATAGGGGAAGGGAGAAGGGTTTGAACCTTAACTCAAGATGGAACAAACAAGGAAGGAACTGTGAGGAAGCTGGAAATAACATGGTGCATCTGTGATAGCACAGCTGATAGTATGGAGAGAAAGAGTGCCTCTTAGACCTTCATTCTGATATGTGCATTTTTGTTCTGTATTTTGGAGGAGTTTTTAGTTGGGCCGGATTAAAAACGTTGTTGCAGATCTACTATTTTTTTGTACCAATTCCTCCCTTTATCCTTTCGTTCCCAGAGAAGGTGGAAACTGGAGATCTCTGCTTCTGCCGCTGTGTCTGAGCCCCTTTTTTCTTTTAGTGATACAGTGGGGGAATTCAGTATCTATGATTCATTCTTCTTCCATGGACATGCTATCAATGTCATCTCACCGATCCATTCACCAGAAGAAGATTTGAAGTTTGACTTTCCTTAGGTCTTATAAGTTTCCTAGAACTTATGGTTGCTGTTATCACTTCTAAGCTGCAGATGTGGCTAGGAATCCTTTCCTTTTACATCCTGCACAAGTAGCTCTGCACAAAAACCATAAAAACTGAGGAAATTACTATGAATGAAGTAGACTCTATTAAATTTGGCATGTAAGTTTGAATAACTGAGGAAAGTCAGGGTGGAAAAGGGGGATAAGGGGACTAAAGTCAGCTCCTAATCGTTCAGATTTGCATCTGTGCTAGGGAGGGATACACTGAGCTAATAGCTCAATGGTCATTTAATGATCTTCATAGCAGCCTAGCGATCTAAATAATTGGCTCTAGCACTAAATCAATATCAACTCCAATTCTACAATATAACCTAGATTGCCAAGGCAACTGACACAGCAAGATGTTTGGGGTTTGGTTGATTGGTTAATTTTGTTTGTTTCTTAATAAAAGAAATCCAGTATTTCCCATATGGTAAATAAATAACTGAAATAAAATGTTACTTAGTTTGGTGGGTAACTTTTATAAATATATATTCAACAGAAATAAGGACATTTTCTGGCGTAAATTCCTACCACAGCTAAACATGTTAGGAGGAAGTGGGAGAAATGAAGAATAAAGACCTTTAATACTACAACATTTTATTTTCTATTTCTTTTTATTTGCCACTCATTTTCTTAAATAAGCATTTCTGTCACTTTGTCATTCTCATATCTGACCATTTCTACTGTTTATATTTATGTACTTATTTATTTCACTAGAAAGAAGATGACATTAACTCCCTTCATTCCTTCTCAGCTTCTCAATATGAATCCTTATTTTCTTATTATTCCTTAATATTTTTTCTTCAGACATTCTCATGACATTGTTTTAAATTACAGAATCTTGCTGATGTCACATATCTGTGCTTTATTTAGTCTTTTAGCTGCTCCTTTGCACCTTTGATCCTGTGTCCTGGTTTCTGTGTTTCTTACATGATTTCACAGCTTCTTCCAGCCTCACATTCTCCCTTGTTAGTGCTCCTTTCAGACTCTTTCTTGTCTGCCTTTTCACCCTTTCACATTACTGTGTTAATTTTGTAGTTTTGCTTTATTATTTTTTCTTAGGTACCGTCCTGAATTTCAATCACAGTCTTCATAGAAATTATGCATTTAGCAATCTAGATTTAAAGTTTCAACAGACTAAAAGACTTTTGGAGAATGCTATAAGAATTCTCTCTCTACTTTTCATTGTAATTTCACCCAGTGGGAAATTTCCTGAGGGGGACTGTACTCTGATGTTTATGTATGTTTATATGTCCTGGCACCACTGATTTCATGAAGGAGTAGAATAAAAGAATTGTAGAATCATTTCTTGAACACCTCCAGGGATGATGACTCCACCACCTCCCTGGGCAGTCCATTCCAGTGCTGAACCATCCTTTCAGTGAAGATGATGTCCAACCTGAATCTCCCTTGATGCAGCTTGAGGTTGTGTTTTCTTGTCCTGTTGCTCGTTGTCTGGGAGAAATCGCCAAAAGCCAGCTGGTTACAACCTCCTTTCAGGTAGTTGTAGGGAGAGATAAAGTACCCCCTGACCCTCTCTCCAGGCTAAATAACCCCAGCTCCCTCAGTTCTCATCATAGAACTTACTGTTATGCCCTGATGACTCAAACCTAGGGCTAAACCAAGGTTCTTTTGCTCTGGTTAGACATAAAGGAGAAAAATCCAACCAAATATTCTCAAGAGGTAAAAATACACAAAAGTTTACTGGCAAACTATAGAAAACTAAAGAACTTTGGCAAAAGAGTAAATAATACATAATATCATTTATCACAGCATAGGCTGAGCCCATTGAACACAGAAAACCTTATAACCCATTCAATGTTAATGTTCTGTGAGAAGAAAATTAGAAGAGAAAGAAAGGACTAAAAACACAAAGACAGGAAATCTATAGAAACACATATAGCTATCAACTTCTGATTTCTGGTGATGGAAAACTCAAAGATGAAGGTATGGTTAGAAAAAAATGTGCTCACCTCATGGTCACCTTTCTTAAACATTTTTGGCCCATCCTGGACCTTCCTCGCAGGAGGGACTTCCAGTCTCTAAGCCACTCAGGGACTGGGTTTTGCAAAACTGGAGCTGACTCCAGTGTGCTGTGATTGACAGATGCTGTGGGACTGGGAGGGATAGAGGGCAGGCAATCACTTCACTAGAGCAAGATCTGACCCACGCTCTGCATTCCAAGCCCCCAAGATGTCTCTAAAGAGATCACCTCTTCCAGTCTCTAACACTTAGTCAGTAGACCCTTCACCAGCTCCGTTGCCCTTCTCTGGACATTCTTAAGGTCTGTCTTGCAGTGAGGGGCCCAAAACTTAACGCTGGATTCCAAGTGTGGCCTCACCAGTGCCAGGTACAGGGGTACAATCACTGCCCTGGTCCTGCTGGCCACACTATTGCTGATACAGGCCAGGATGCCCTTGGCCTTTTTGGCCACCTGGGCACAGCTGGATCATGTTCAGCTGCCTGTCAACCAGGATCCCCAGGTCCTTTTCCACTGGGCCACTTTCCAGCCACTCTGCCCCCTGCCTGCAGCACTGAAAGAGTTGTTGTGACCTGTAATGGCTAAGGCATGGAGTCGGACCAGCAGAGATACTGAGACATTTATTGAGAGAAATGAGCTGGTTTTATACACTTTTTCAAGACACAGTATTTCCTAATATGGCGTTTTTCACTAAGCCACCTATCACACATTGCCATGTCAGTAACACACTTTCTCAAAGTCCTTATATGGGGGTGATCATGCGCTGTTCAGGCAGCTCCTGGCAGGCTCCTTTCCGCAGTGCATCTGCCACATTGCATCTCCTCCCCGCAAGGTCAGGCAGAGGCAATCTTCTCTGTGCTGCCATAGCATTCTGCAGGTGAATACCACAGCCTGTACTTCAAGTCTATCTTACCTCTCTCCACAGTGACCCAAATCCAGGACCCAGCATTTCACCTTGTTGTACCTGATACAGTTGGTCTTGGCTATTTGATCCAGTCTGTCCAGATCCCTCTGCAAAGCCTTCCTACCTTCTTCCAGATCAACACTCCTGCTTAGCTTATGTCATCTGTGAATTTACTGAGGATACACTTGATTCCCTCATCTAGACCATTGGTATAGATATTTAACAGGACCTCAACACTGAGCCGTGGGGAACACTGTTGATCCCCAGCCACCAACTGGATGTAACTCCATTCACCACCACTCTCTGTGCCAAGCAATCCAGCCAGTTTTTAACCCAGCCAAGGTAAACACAGAATAAAAAGGAAGGGACTAGGAGAAGCCTTCAAGTAAAAGTGTCTTTGCAGGGCAGTATGAAAATCTAAGTGAAAGATTACAAGGTCAATAATACAACAGTTTTTGTGGTGGCAAAATATCTCTTATTTTCAAAAATAATATGGAAGAGTATATTGACCAAGTAAAATTTATAGAAAAGCACTGTGGGATTGGATTCACATGTGTTTAAAAATTAAGCAAAAATAGTAATTCTATAGGGTTCATGTGTCTAACTTATAATGGAGATAGGATGCTGCAGTCATTTATAATACTTCAAAGGATTTGCAATACTTTCTATCCTTAATTTTTTTTTTAACTTAGGGTGCTGGATTTAATATCTGTATATGTCTTGTTATCAATATATTTGTCTTAGTAAAGGGAATAATTTTCTTAAGCTGTTTCAAGTTGTTCTGATGAATGGCTGGTATCTGGGTAACTTTTATGTGTTCTTAAAGATACCACTTTGATATATCACTAACTGAAGTGGGCATATGCACACACACCAGAGAAGATTAATTTCTTTTCAACAAGGACATGTAGAACAAATTAAAACATAAGAAAAGCAGGCATATTTTGAAATATATCTGTAAGATATATATATCTTATTTGAAATATATCTGTAAGAATCCTTCAAGAAATATAATCGTAATTATACTCCTGAACAAATTAAAAACAAATTATTTATTTACATATTTGATGCACAGATTATAGATATATTTTTCTGTATCAATGGATTTTGAATTTGGCAACAGCTCAGTAGCTATTCTCTTTTGACTGGTGAAATTGTAACCAGTGCTGAAGAAAAGATTTGAACATAAGCAAAAAATATTCTGCTTTAATGGGGTTGTGCCTGTCTAATGAAAGATGCTTCAGCATTAATACAGATAGCTTCATATTCAGCTACTTTGTTTGGTGATTAGAATCTAGAGCTCTAATTGGTTGTGCAGGACAGTTATCCTTCATTAACATTAGCCTGCACATTCCTCTGATATCCAGCACAAATGAAAACTACAAGAGCTGCTGTTTCTTATCATGCTTCCTACAGACTCTAAATTGGAATGGGTTGTATTATTTAATGAGTTGCACAAAGAAGTCAACAGTACTCTTTCTCAAAGCTCAGTATATCTTCCACAAAGCTTTGGATAATTTGGTTTCATTTCTACTTGGATTTTGGATATGCTGGAAATTTATTTTGAATTTAATTCCTAAGAAGCCAATGTACTCTAGATTAAAATGAGCAGAAAAATAGAAAAATACAGCCATCTAAGGGACTAAAGAAAAAACACATTTAATTTATTTTTTTTCTCCAGCTGGTCAACATCCTACATTGATCCTACAATTGTATACAACTGTAGCATTCTGTATCCCAGTCATTGAGAAAAAAGGAGTTTTGTTTATTCCCTTTTGTTTCGCATTTGAAAGGAAAACCTATGCAATTACAGACACAGAGGTGTGTTTTGTTTTGTCAGTTAAAAAGGACATCCTGCTGTAAAAGGCAGGATTAAAAAAAGAAATAACAAAAGTGTTGTCAATTCAGTCCATTCAAGTTATAGAGTAGATTGTTTGAATTCTCATCAGCTTTTTATACTCAAAATCTTTTTAACAAAAACTGTTTGCACCAATGCAAACAATAATTTATCATTAAAAGTCTTATTAGTATAAAAAGAGAATTATTATTATTTTGGTTACAGTGATAACTGCACTTCAAGGTCAAATTATATAAAGTTAAAACCAGATGTACATGAACTTTCTGGTAAATTTTCCTTTCTCTGTTGTCATGCTCATTTCCCTTAGGTGGGAGCCATTGGTTTGGGGGAGTTCTCAGCATCCTACATCCTTCATGAGATGAGTATGATGATATTATTTTGTTTCTTGAAACCAAAGAAGAATGGTTTCTTCTTCTCACTCCAGGACATATTTGAGGGCATTTTTATTTTTGCTACCACTATTTGTCTTGGTCTTTCTTCATTGGTGTGCAAGTCCACATTATATTCAAATCTACCATCTGTGATGTGGTTTTTTTCATGTGAAACTGGTGCTGCAAATCTCACAAGGGTGCCTTCCTTTTACCATTGATTAGCTCTTGGTGTATTGTTTAAAACCCTGCAGACACTCCGTGCCTGTAAATTCAGGTTACCTGATGTAATCTCATGCTGGTTGTCTTCTATATTGCATTTTATCAGCATCATAGATAGCTGTCCTTTTTAGAATAGCTGCTGACAACAAATAGACCTGACATCACACAACTGTACAAATTTAGACAAAAGTTAAAGAAAAATAATAGTGAAGTGGTCACTAGATAACTGCTAATACAGCCTAAAATAAATCTTCCAACAGACACAGAAAAGTCTGGACAAAACTTGACAAGTCCCACATTCTTTTTTGTTAGCCTGTAACAATGCCTGTGTGCTGCTACAAACAATGTCAAAAAACTCACTAAAACTAAACAAAGCAATAAACACCCACAGACTTGGGCTATTGTTTAATTCATTGTCTACTTCAGAGTATGGTGAGATGTGGATATGCTTGTTCTCTACCCCAGATTTTGCAAGCACTGTCTAACCATCAAACTGACCATACTGGTCATCAGAGTGAAGACTGGATGAGTGTTTTCATCACTTTGCAGAAAATGTGATGTGTACTTCACTTCAGTGTCAGAGTAAGCAGGTATATAGGTGGTGAGAGAGCAGGGGGTATTGTTGCCCTTTACTTTAGCTGGGATTTCACCTCCATCTCCCACAATTATTATTTTAATCTAAGTTTTCACTGTAGGGTCTGGATTGCTAGACGGAAAGAGGGGTAAAAGATAGGACATACGATTGCCCTCAGAGGGCAGTGGTAAATGGGGAGGTATTCAAGTGATACTGGTGACTATATATAGAGTACAAAAATTATATATCCAGTTAAACAGTGTTATCAGGGACTTGGAGAAGATTACAGATAGCACAGTTATCAAGTAAGTGAATAATGGAAGGTTCTGCCCCTGTGGAGCATCAGTGCTACAACACAGGCTTGTGCCTGCCTGTCTGGGAGCTGCTCTGCTGGAAGGGACCTGGAGGCCTTGGCCAATAGAAACTGGATAAGAGATAGCAGTGTGCCCTGGCCGCAGAAATGGACAACAAACAGCATCCTGGATAGCATTCACCAGGGTACATCCAGGGTACTGAGCTGGATTTTTCCCCTCTGCTTGGCACCTATGAGATACCACCTAGATACTGCATCCAGTCTTGCCCACCCCCATTCTCACCCCTTCCAGGAAAGCTTCCTTGGGAGAAGAGGCTGAGGGACTGGGACTTGCTCATGCTGCAGAAGAGGTAGCCCCAGGATGAGCCTAACAGCAGCTTCTCAGCAGCTCTGAGGAGTTCATCAGAGATGTAGGCTCTTTACTGTGGTACATGATGGGAGAATGATAAGAAGTGGGCACAAGAGGAAGCAGGTAAATTTTAGGGTGGGTAGAAAAAAAAACTTTCTCCTCAAGGATATCAAGCAGCAAAATAAGTTTTCCAGAGATTTTGTACTTGAGATTCTGCCCTTGGAGATACTAATATGAAGTTGGATGAAGTCCTGAGCAACCTGTTTTGACCTCAGGGCTGTTGCTGCTATGAGGAGGTTAGACAAGACACCTCCTTAAGTAATTTCCAACCTGAAATTTCCTGTCACTTCTGTATCTACTGTCTGAAAGAACAGAAGTAGAATAGTAATTACAGAAAACATCGTTATTAAACCTTTTATTTTCAGCCAAAATCAAAGTTATATCCTTAAAATTTGCCTATAGAACAATATCTGCTGACATAGATTGCTCCATGGAATTCTAGCAACAGTCTGCAAAATATGTGGTTTAAGACGTGAATAAGACTTTTATATTATGTTCAGTCACTGTCAAATAAAGTAATTAAAATCCATGCAAAATACCTGAGAGTAAATGTCGATGAATATTCATAGCTTGATAATAAAGTCATTATATCCTCTAATTCTCAGAAGTTTTTGGCAAATAGAAACACCATGTAGGCTTTGGTAATCTGGAATTTTATCCTATTTCTATGTATACATTTGATCTTTTGTACTGGTTTTGGGTGCCGTTTCAAAGTAAAATCGTTCCTTCTTCATGGACTGTTCAGAGGCAAGAACAGGTTATTTTTAGACACATATTTCAGCTTGTAACAATCTTCTGGATTTACAGAACTAGAATTACATATCTACAACTTCTATTAAGATCTGCACATGGACAACTATTAAAGGCTAGGTATTCATTTGCCTCTGTGCCATTGTAGTGGAATCAACTGTGCAACAGTAACCAGATTAGTATTGATATAACTGTTGGGAGAAAAGGGTTAAAACCAAAACATTTGGTGAGGAGGGAATTGAATTCTATTCAAAGGGGCCTCGCAGCTGGGAATGATGAGAATATCAGTGTGGGAAAACACATATTATGCCTTTTGCTGATTATTCTCTCTCTGTTTTGAGAAGTAGAATTTTTGCAGAGATAACGTAAATGTTGTCAGATACTTGAGAGGCATTTTCACTGGCAGGCTTGAGCCTCCTGCTGGGAGAGAAAGCTCAAAAGCCCAGAGATCGTAAAAAGCAGAGAAGCCTTTTGATATACTGGGGCAGGCAGTGAGCTCCCCTACCTCTAGTGAGGGCTAGGATGAACTAAGCCTAAGGGAGCCTGTGTTCCCGAGTGTCTCTGCTGCCCAGCATTGTTAGCAAGGTAATGAAACAAATCTACTCTTTGCTTTTCAGTTGTGGCTTGGTGGTAGCCCTGGTTACTTGTATGTGTTGACTCACACAATAACCAAACAATCAGGTGTATGGGAGAAAGGACCTGGCATTAGACCCCCACACAGGAGCCTACCTAAATTCATAAAATACATGTGTATTGAACATAGCTTCACAAATACATTTGCACATTCTGCAGCATTGGAAAAAGACATTTAGAAGTTGTCAGCTTTCAGTAACCCTCACTAAGTGATGATATTTATGATATTTTGAGTTGAAAGTTTTTGATGGTCAAGAAAATAGTTGCTGCGTTGAATTATTTTGTTTAACAGTTCATTTCTACCAGATACAAAAGGCAATGGCATTTGGCTGAGCTGGAAATCTTGAAATACTTTGCTTGTGAATAGTGTTTTTGTTGATGGACAAATCAGTGCTGTGAAATATGTATGTAATATTCTTAGTATAATGTCCTTTATTTATGTATGCAGAATTCTTATTCAGCCTATATTTAGTACATCACAAATGCAGGCATGCAGTGCTTTCTTTCACAATTGTAGGCCGCAGGTCAATATTGAGTTCATGGGTCCCCGAAATTAATTGGGAATAAGTCTCTCGTAATAAATGTGAAGTTTGATTTTGGCTGTTTGTGGCTGTGGACCCCACAGTAAACCTGTCACTGGAAACAGAACAAGTAAACACACTGAGCTTCTTGTTCAATGCCAAGATCTGATCACACTTACTGAATGTTACTTCAAAATTTGCAGAAATCCTACTGTTGAGTAGCCTATTCTCTAACAATTAACACTAACCATCCACATATTTAAGTTCCTTCAACGTTTTAGGTACGTCACTCATTTGCATAGAACATTTGTTTAAGTGTTTCCCTCCCTGGGGCTATGGTGTACATTATTACAACAGGAGGGGTTGGTAGCATAGTTAAGAAGAAAATAATACTGGTGATAGATAAAATATCAGTCTTTTACATTAGGGGTGACATTTGCAGTTAAACCTCAGAATAAACAAACAATACCTTGCAAAAACAGTCTAGAAGCTACTGTTTCAGAGTGTATTACTGAGTAGACAGGTACTGTGAGACATTGTTGAACTTCTAGCTGTAGTTGCTAAGGGTACATCTGGGTTCGTGTAAGAAGTCACACCTTTCTCTTTAGTTTCCTTTTTTAAAACATATTAGTTACTCAAAGAGGAGTAGGTAGAAGAATAAAAAACTGTGCAAAACTGACTGATTCATTAAATCTAAACTTCAAAAATAGAGGTAATTGAAGATTTTTATCATTACTCAAGAAGTTGGTTGTCCAGTACTGAAAGGAAGAACTTCAGTTATGACACCAGTTTTAGCTCTTGGTTTAGAACCAAGTAGATTAGGTTTAGAACTAAGTAGATTAGTTCTTCCAAAATTATGTAACTGCAGCCTACACATAGATGTTGCCATTGGCTCTCCTATAGTGGGATGAAAATGATATTTCAAGAGAAAGTAACTCATCCTGTCTTGTAGTGAGGCCTCTATGACGTCATGGAGTTATTTCTCTGAATTGCATTCCCTGTCCTTGCTGTTTTCTTAGCAAAAATTCTGAACTAATTTTTTTTTAGTGTTTCCAGTAGTGCAGGTATTCCCAGATTGGTCCTCTAAATTTGTCGTTTGTTAGTGCCTAGTGGCTGTTTAGTCTCAGCTTGTTATACTAAAAGAGTACAAACAGTAGTAGTAGTAATGTAATCTGAAAGAGCTCATCTTTGGGTTTCATGGTGGGAAATGTAACTTTTAAGTTCAAATAAAGCCTCCTGTTTTTTCTTCCTAAGATAAGCCTGAAAGCGTAAACAGGTATAAAAAAATCACAAGACTTGCAGTGATTAATGAACAAGAGCTGAAGACTCACTGCAGAGGTAAAACACATGCACATTTACTTACAGACAGAGCATCAGTTACTTTTGACAGCTATGCTTGAAAAATTACCGCACCAAACTCTGCAGGTGCTCAAGGCCGACACGTGCACCGGGGTGCAGTGCTGGTAGACTGACGTCTCTTGAAGGAATAACCAAAAAATAATTAACTCTGAGGCTAAATCGAGGTATGCTTTGCTCATTGAACAGGACTCATGATACAGTGCTCACTACTTCACATCAGCTGTTGCCAAGGAAAACCCTGTTGTTAAGAGACGGAAACGGTATATTGCGCTTGATGGGAATACGGCAGGGCTGACCAAGTGTATTTCTGCAAACTCGTTTCCTAGCATTGCATTTCTGTTGTCTGTGTGATAAAGTATGCAAAATGATGCGGCTTGAATGAAACTAATGAGCAGACACAAGAACTGAATTACAAAGCAAATTTCAGGAAATAACTGCTCTCAAACACAAGCAGAATTGGGTAATCAGTCACAGATGACAAAGGCAGTATTGCTTTTCAGAGTATGTACTGCATTGCAGCACATAATTAACACCTAACATTCAGAGCTCTGGAGGCAATTTTCCTACAGTCAGAGGAAAAGGAAAAATTGGTGATTTCAGACCTGGTTTGTGAACCTGAAATCTAATAGTATTTCTTCAGTGGAATAAGGAAAAAAAAAAAAAAGAAGGAGAATGCATAGTCTCTTTGTGCTAGTTACCTCTCTTTGTAAGCTTACATAAAGTCATGAAACTGTAATCCCTTCCAATTCCAATTCTAATCTTAGAATTTTCTATATGCATTTAAAATGTAATCTTTCTTTCTCTAAAATTATTATAGGCCATTTACATAGCAATCTATAATTTAAGAAAAATGCTTCATTTTCTTTGGTTGCCCAGTTATTTACCAGCTTGATTCCCAGGTCAGTTAAGAGATGTCCCTTGGAAGGCTCCTAATTTTTAATAGCTAAATTATTGTGAATTTGTAAGTTTTCCATCCTTCTTAAAAGAGAAGTTCACGACTTCAGAGAACCCGTAATATCTGACTATAAGTAAAACTGCAACCTAGCAAGTAAGGGCTGAATTTCTCTAGTGTACTGTGTCTTTAAAGTTTTAATAGAAACTTATATAAATATGTGCAAAATGAGGTTGATACTAAAGTTGTGATGGTTTAAGAGGTCAAAAAATTCAAACCATTTATGGTGTTCTTGATATATGCCCATATTGTAAACTTACAAAAGTATCTATAACCTGAAATATGGAAAGGTATGATTTCTTCCTTGAAGCAAAAGAACATATTGCATGTCTACAGTGAAGTCTACTGTGAAATTTGATGACATTACTCACTTGAATTTATACACCAAAACCTCATTCTGAGTCATGAAGACATACAGACAGAATCTCAAATTTTGCTACACTGGTTGCATTTACAAAGACCCTAAAGATAGCGGAATTAATACCTTCTGGTTTTATTTTGGGAGATTTCCAAAATGTTTCTAAAGAAGGTAGGTTGTCAAGAATTTAAAAATACTTAAGATAATAATTTGAATATTTTGAATAGTTAGGTTTGTTTAAAGAACCCATTAGAATTCTATGGCATTTACAGTTTCATATAGTAGGAATTGACCTATATCTGTCTAGTCGTGTATCTGAGTTATTTCAAGTTCTTAGAATTTTAGGTGCTCAGGTGGCCATCTTTGGGATTCATTCTTGTTTATCTAAATTTTTACCTGTTGTTTATTTCAAGAAAGAAAAGAGAAAGAAGAAAAATTAAAAACAAAACCAGTTTCTCTCAGAATAAGGGGATGTTAGACAGCCATTCTTCCTGGAGGGCAGGTAACCTCTCTCAAACTGCTCTCAACCTTTCTTTGTCCATGTGTTGACATGTTGCCAAGTTGTGCCAAAAGCACACTTCTGTAGTTAATGTGACCTATACTACAGAACTGATTCCAAACACTTTTGTGTGAATGTTTACACAGTTATGTATGCATCTGTTTATAAACATATGACTAAATTTACTTAACTTGCACACAGTTAAGAGCTGCGAGACCATTTAAGAGTGGGATCCAAAGGCTTCTCCAATCGAGACTCAAGTGTGAATATTGATTAAACATCATATTTAAGGGTCATTCATCAAGCTACTTTTCTGTTTTAACTGTGGTGCTCACAATGATATATGAACAGAATGCAAAGCAAATTTCTGGGAAAAAAGTGAAAGAAAAACTAAATCTATACACGTTAGTATTTTATTCATAGGGTGAAGAACATGGTCTGAGGGTAAGCAGCTTATTCATTAAGTCTGTCCAATCAAGAACACTCTCAGTTCGAAAGGTAATAAGTAAAGAGGGAGGTGATTACCAAAACTACATAGAAACTTAAATGTAGTACATCAGGAATAAAGGATACATTGCCAAGGACTAAAAGTCTTCAGTTACTAACTAATAGGCTATTCAACACACAGCTTTGGAAAGGGCCACCTGCTCTTTTAAACTGTTAAAAAGGGGGAAACTAAAGGATCATGAGGATATTCAGGTGGCATCTGTGGGACCATGCAAAGCTCAGGAGGAAATTTTTAAGTGAATGGTCATGAGGAAGAAAAAGTTGCAGTAGTTTGGTGAAACTTCTTATTTCTAACACTGTAGCTTTAGAAGAACAGCTCTGTTTCTAAACAAACTACCAAAGACCATATCAAAGTTTTCTGAAGGAAGTAACTTTTCTCATAAGACAAATATTTTTTCTCATTTAATATATTCAGTTGTTAAAAATCATTAAAATAAAATAATGCAGTTTTATGAAGAGAAGAAATATTTAATTAAGTTCATCAAAAGTAAATACTTAATTACTTGCCAGATAAAAACTATCCAACATCTTAATCTCTTCTTACTCTTTTATTATATGTAAACACATATATGAACATCCAAAATATCTATTTTAAAAGATATAATTTCAAGGAGTTTTGTTCCTGTGTTGAAGAATACATTTGTCTTTGTACTTAAGAGTTTATTATTTTAGTCATTTATTTTCTAGTGCAGGAGCCAATAAGATCTGTAAAATTTACAGTTTTGATATAAAGGAGCAACAGGCCTATTGTAAAATTATATTCCTGAAAATTGAGACAAATATATTGTTGCAATAGCTGGCTTTTTATTAGGACTTCTGTGTAGACTTTTCTGGGGGCAAACTGAGATAGGTCACGTTTTACATTCTGTCAGACTTTGAGCAGAACACGTTGTTTGTAGCACTTCTTCCATTCTTTGATTTTTGCTGTTGAAACTCTAAAGCATCCCAGTGGAAAATTTTTAAAAAAGCATTTACAGCATTAAGAGTAGTCCTAGTAGATAGCTTGTAAAAAAAGATGTGTCACATAATATTCAATTGGAATTTTGCAACAATGGCTAGAATTTCAAAAATTTACCATTTTATTCCATCTTCAAACTCCTTTGAATATGCAATTATTTCTAAATTTTCTCTGTCTTACTCATTATCAATTACTTTTTTGATACTGAAAATCCACTTTCTCAAGTTTCCTTAGATCTCATACAACCCAAACCCCTTTAGGTTAGAGTAGAATATCCACCTTTTTAGATTTCCACATTGATAGATATGTGAGGCCAAACTGTATCTATCTCATATTCTTTGTCCCAGATTTTAGATGCAAAATGGAGGATTTGTTACCAAAAAAAAAAAAAAATCTCCTCCTACAGCCATATATTTTTTCTGGATCTTGTCAAAGTTATTGATGGCTTTATTTCTGAAAATGTTCATGTACTTTATAAAGTGAATTACTTCCTACTTTACTTCTGCTGGTTGAACACATTTGGAGGCAGTGAACAAATATCTAACATGTAATTTCTGTTGCAAGCACTTGACATTAATAATCCAATTGTTCAAAATGGAGCACCTTAAGGTATCTTGCTGGAGGTTTTTTCTTTCTGTTAATATCCTGTTAATCCTGTTTGTGCAGAAAAATGTGAATTATGCCTACAACACTGATACTGCTTAACCATGAGTAGAAACTATTTCAATATTATGAAAACAAATGCTCCCTTTTGAGAGTCAGAAGTGATCAAAAGTTAATTTCTCTCCCCTCTTCTGTACTTTATTGGGAAGTGGCCTATGCTATCATGAGAAATACTAAGAACAGTAAATCCAGTGACAGAAAAAGGAAGCATGAATGAAAAACACTGATAAGCAATGAAGTATTTAAAGTACATGTATTTTGTATGTCAGTGATACCATCTGGAAAGATGAGGTAAATTCTTTACAAGAAGCCCTTGAACACTGATTATAGTATTATAAAAAATCATTTAATTGTGATAAAAAACCAAACCAAACAAAAAACTTACTGTAATTAAGTTTTTTCCCCTCTTCTTTATGGTCACTGTTATCTACTGTGAGAAAACTGAGCTACATTAGTCAAGATATTTTGATTCTATTAGTTATTTCAAAAACTACACAGGTGATTGCATGGACAAAGCCATTTTCCCAATTAAACAGATATGTAAGTTTGCTTATTCTTGCACATTAAAGAGCATCTAGATCATCCTGAAATAAAAGGTGGAGATGGAATGAGCTGCCAGTCTGCAGATGAGTATTTTTTGCATCCTTGAAAGACCCATGTTATTCCCTCACTCTTTGAAATTGAGCTACATATAACTGACAATTTTCATGGTTGCACATCTCCAGAAACATATGAATTGCAATTTGCACTTTTGGTACAAATTTTAATGTTTCTCTGTTTTAGTGTCTCAAGTTATATAATGTGGAGACAAACTTTAAAGAGTTTATTGAGAAAAAGCTCTCTCAGTCATTAATTTAATTTGTGTGCTACTGTGAGTTGAAATATGTTTTATTCAAAAGTTCCTATTGTGAATGTTTTAATTGTTCAACTGTCTTGAAAGTCATTTGGTGCTTTAAGGAAGTGAGGGGAAAGTAATGAAACACCAGTGAGACTGAAGGAAGAGAAATTTTAATTAGCGCTTTTATTCCTCTATTTCAGTATGTCCTGTCACATTGTTGAATGTGACACTGTACCAAAAATTAGAATATTTTGTTGAGTAAAATGTGAATGTTCATTTTCATGCACCACCTCATGGCTTTCAACCTTCTGAATATTGTACACCGACTGAAGCACATTTATCCTTATGTATACAGCATTTGCCATTATCACTATTAAGCTTCACTTGCAGTTTGGCAGTGAGCCCATGGAGCAGCAGTTAATAAAATAACTTATTTCTTCAGTGTCACAATTCTAGTTTCATTTTCTCTCACAGTGAACTAAAAAGAAAGAATCAACATTTAGTAACTCATAAGAACATCCATAATTGTATTCTTAGTTTTATGTGATGCACCTGCTGCTTACTTTCCGGTTATTGCAAATAGACTCCAGTTGTATTACTCTTCTAAATACAATACCCTCATAGGCATTAAATAAATATAAATTCAAGTCTGTTTATTCACAGAATGAGGTCATTCCACTTGGGTGAAATATTAAATGGCTGATCATATATTTTCACAACTATTTCAGAACTCAGCAGTATGAGTTCTTGTGAACATTTTATACCCATCCCTCAAAGCTGGTTCCTCACGGACATCCCATTCATGTCTATGTGTTCAGTGTCTACCTTTTCTGAAACTATGCTTTTTAAAGTGCTATTCCATAAGTTCACAGAGTATTGTGGATTCCACAATTGCAAGAAAAATGAAGGTGAGGCTCAGGATTCAATTAATTTAAATCTCATTAACTGGAAAAAAAAATAAAAGGTCCTACTGGAGTAAAGATAATAAGTGTATATAAACAATTCATTTGGAAGATGGTGGACAGCCTCATGACAGGCATTTCTGTTTGTTTTGTCTGTTTAACATGTAGACTGATCTTAGAAGATAATACAATATAGAGTGATTATGTCACTGGAACAATACCTAACATTTTGGAAAATGAGCTAGAGCCTCTGTAGTGTAGATCACAATCATCATGTCTTGAGCAAAAATAGGCATTGTTCTCTCATTTGAGGATTCATCATATTTGACTCAAGAATGCTCAGATTATAGATGAATCACAATATAAAACCATAAGAACATGTGTTATACTGAAATCTAACAGACTCTTAAATATTTCAGAGAAACCTATAACCATGAATAGTTTCTGGCATTTATATTTACTATCTCATTCCTTCAGCTCCATTACTTTGAGATACAGCCCTATAATAGATATTCTGGAAAACAGAGCTTTAAGAATCCAGCATGAGCTGCTTGTATCAGCTTATTTTTTCAGTGGCTCATTCCTTACCAGAATAATGATCCCAAATTCAGACATATCAGCTATGCCTAAACCATGGAAAGCAGGGCTAACACTCTGGGGGGTACCACTCTGCATGCCCCTCTATGGCTGCTCTGCTCACAAGTCATGCTGGGGTGGTTTCAGTCTCTGTCAAATTGGTGTGCTCTGAAATGGTGCCCAGGCATGATTTCGGTGAAGAGCACAGGGCAGGGACTGTCCCCAGCTGGCAACATGGATTTGTTATATTTGTCTGTTGTGGGAGAGGAAGGCATGTGGTAACCATATGAAGTCAAGCTCAATTTCACTATTTGGCTTTATGTGCAGAGAACAATTGCTGGCCTGTTGTACTTCATAGAACAATTTGCTGCCTTAGTGGGGACATGTTGATAAATTCCTTTGAGCAATATGTTTTGCAGTTTATATTTTTTTCCCACAATAGATTTTAATCTGTTTGAAAAGAAAACACCCTGTCCCTTCCATTGTCCTCATGTTAAAAAAGAGGTTTGCCATTTAGAGAAGATGGTTTGCTTGCTTCTTTCTTCTCATTTTTTTCAAGGATGGCACTTCTGTAACCTCTCTGGGCTACCTGTTCTAATAATTCACCACACTCACAATAAAATTATCTTCCTTATATCTAATCTGAATCTACCCTCTTCCAGCTTAAAGCCATTACCTTTTGTTCTATCAAAACAGGTCCTGCTAATAGAATTCATCTTTCTTACAGGGCCCTTTAAAACATTGAAAGGCCACAATAAGGTCTCCCCAGAGGCTTCTCTCCTCCCCTTCTCTGCCCTGAAAGACAGGCCTAGGCAGCATGCAAAGACAGACCTGCTTCTTGCCTTCCAGTGTGAACAGCCATTCACAGAACTTTGCAGCTGAGGTAAAAAAAGCATGGACATGTTGTAAGCTCTTTGGAAGAATCTCCTACTTGAAGATCTCCTTTCTACCAAGACCTTGCACTGCAGAGGTATTGAAATGCTCATTGCCATTAGTATTCAAGAAAGAAATGTCTATAACCTCTTAAAGTTAAAACCTTTATTTGCAAAATCTGATATGGTTCATTTTATGTATGTTCTTGCCATGGATGCATAAATGTAAAATTCCTATCCTCAGAGATTTGATCAAAAGAAATGTTCTGAGGTGAAATGCAATTTTTTTTGTTATTGTTTTAACTGATTGGCATGGGTTATTGGTACTGTCAATGGCCAATGAAAACAAACATAGCAGAAAACTTGTGGGGAGAGGGCCTTGAGGGAAAAGTAGTAAAACGTTGATATTTATTGGACAGCAGCAACCAAGGAATTGATGAATGAAATATTACGAGATAGAGGCAAGAAGGAGATTAGCACAGAAAGTCAAGTTAGAGAAATCTGATTATGTATTGCCTGAAAAATATATACGCTTCAGAGATGTGAGGATAAAAAACAACTTTTAGAAATAAGTACAATTAAGTCTGGGCACTACAAGCCATAGCACAGACAGTAAATTTGATGTAGGAAAGTTCTTGAATTTTATTTGCCCACTTGGATGAACAGCTGATGAAATCTGAGAGAAAAAAATAGTTGAATTACAACGTGCTATGGAAAGAAGCAAAACCAAGGCAAATTCAAGAAGTGAAACAGAACCCTTAACTTGATAGTAGTGTCCAACCACATAAATTGGGAATTGATGCCAGCATTTCTGAAATGAAGATGTTTAGTAGTAGGTGTGAAAGAAAAAGCCAATCACTAACCCAGATTTACACACTTGAATATTAGCAAACCAACTCACAAGAAGTCCTATCAGTTTAAAGATGACTGGATTATGCTCAGATTTGAAATATACTACCTTGACTGGAAAATAACCAACAAAGTATTTAGTGAATGGAAACATTCTTAACATTTTTGAGCATTTTTTTATATCAGAAAAAATGCCTTCATATGTCTAATGTTTCTCTCCTGAACGGTGGGTATGAAAAACACTGTAAAAGGTTTAAAATGTCTCACTGTGGTGAGGTGATTCTGCTAGGATGTATTTAGCTGCATGAACACAAGCACATCCAAAACCCAGGTGCACGCTCTGCATACCGACCTTTGTCAGGATGGATACTGAACATAGATACTTTTCTCTATGACACAGAGAAATATAACAGAGAGCCTGCCAGGGGCAGGTTCCCAAACATGGAATGTTAGAGATTTATGTGCCCTGTCTGGACAACATTTTTAAAATAATTATTTGAGCATAAATATATAGGTTCTCTAGACTTTGGCAGCAGTAACATCTGAAACTCTAGTACCTTAAAGGCCATTTTATTAAAAGTACCTGGAAACTCATTTCAAAATTAAGAGAAAACAGATTGAGAATTCTTCAGCAGTTGGATGATCATGTGCCAATCTGTGTATTCTCTTTTAAGTGACCCAGGCCACTTAAGAATTTTTAAGTGACCTAGGTAAGGTTTTGTCTAACAAAGAGATTTCTGGTATAACTTTTAAAATGACAAAATAATTTTACTTTCCCTAATATTTCCACTTTTACTTCGATGTGTTTGAAGTTTTCTTGTTACTTTTTTCTCTGTCCAGTCACTTTTAGAGTTCATTGACTTTCAAGATGGATATCATGTAGATACAATGATCCCAGAAATTTAAGAAGAATTTTCCAGTATTCATATCTCTATTTAATGAATCTATTTGTAAAACCTGCCATACTGTGTTGTTCACCTATGCAAGGAGCCATATTATTTATAAGACTAAAAATTTATTTCAGTGTGAAGTATGACCATTAATTTTTACCAGTTACCTTACAGGAGGTAATTTTATTAGGTCAGAAATTTGGAAAACCAAAATGCAACAGAAGGAATCATTATCTTCTTACAGACACACTGCAGGCTGAAGATGTTCTTTGAGTAAATTATTCATTGTGATTTTTTTGTTCAGCTCTAATTAATGTTTTCTGCTAGCAGGCTATGTTTGCTACATTATAAAGTCATAGATTACACAGGATTGTACTTTCAGTTCTTTAAGTTTGATAAAAGTTTTGGTTTATTGGATTTACACTCTCACAGAAGTTTACTTTTCTTTGGTTTTCACAGTAAAGTGTTTTAGTTTAACTGCAATGGAAGAAAGCCAAATGTTTAGGAAGATATTTTTTCTTCCTTCTCTTGCTTATGGCTCATATTTTAAAAAAAAAAAAAAAAAAATTGTATAGTGTATTCCATGTCTAACAGCTATTTCATTTTATTCTTTGTATAGAGCTACACAGCTGTTTTATTGAAGTTTGGAAGGTGACCCTACCTTATTTTGTGGTTTTGGTGATAACTTGCTATTAGTACAGCAATATGAAGCAAGATTTATTTTTCCACGTGTCCAAAGACGTACCTTCAATGTGAACTAGCATAACAAAAGTGCTGGAAAATTGTAAACATTGCATCTACACGATACTTTTTCAAATATGAATTATTTCTTTCCTTCTATTGGCTGTTGCTGTTAGGCTTCCTGTTCATATAGACCAGTGATAAAGATGTTCAATACCTTTTGTCATGGGCTTTAGTTTCTGAGTGCAATATTTGCCAACTTCAATAAATAGCTGCTTTAATTAGCACCTTCTTGAAATGAAAGCAGTTCCTCCATGTTGCCTGCATAAGGAAATAAAAACATACATAAAAATTACCCCAATAAAATTACAGAGAAGGGCGTATTCTGAGTGCTGGTAGAAGAGCAAACTTACCTGTGGTGACTAGATGAAACATTTAGCCTACTTGTTTGTTTTTTGTTGTTTTTTTTTTTTTTTTTTCAGAGAAAACAATTCCAGAGAATGAAAAGAGATAATACTCTATCTTAATGTGGTAATAATACTTAGTAATTACTCTCATTATACTAGATTAGTATTTAAGTATTCTCAGAAAATTTCTTCCTTGCATAGGCACACATGCACGCTCTCTCCTTTAAAAGAAAGCAATATGTGGTCTAATTCTGGTCCATCAACCTGCTTTGTGCAACTGCATCTAAGACAAAAACCATCAAAAAGCAACACATCTACCTACTGAGTTGCTGAAGGACTAATCTTCAAGTAGAATCTTCAAATGTTTTTTTAAAATTGCCAATAAAGTCATATCCTGTTAATTCTCCTGTTCAGTGGCATACTTTGTGATAGGTTGCAATGAGCTAAACCAGTTTTTGGTTAATGAGGTAGAGCCAATTTTCAAACATAGAAAAGTATGTGCATAAATATTCAAAAGTGGACAGTGTTGATTAAAGAGGAGTTTGGTAATCTACTCCATTAACTCCTCTTGGAAACTGTGATCCTAACATTTTCTTTGCCTTTCTTTGAAGACCTTTCAGTTAGAGTTCATTTAGTGACTTCAATACTCAATTACATCTGTCTTTGCTGTTAAATTAGGCAATGCATGAAGTCAGTGTATTTTGGAGTCAGAGTATATTCTTGCCACCTAACTTAATAACTATAGTGACATTTGAAAGATACATTTCTTTCTTTGTTGTAAAATAGTCACATGAATCTAGAATAAGGAATCATTGAGATATTTAAGATAAAGTGTTCAAATATAATTAGAAAATAAATTTAATTTCATAGAATTGTAGAACTGACAGGGTTTGAAGGGGCCTTAAAATCATTTAGTTCCAACTCCCTGTCCCCCCATGGGCAGGGATGCCACTCACTAAATCAGGTTACTCAGGGCTCCATCCTACACTGCCTTGAACACTTCCAAGGATGGGGCATCCACAACCCCTCTGGACAAACTGTTCTGATGTTTCACCATCCTTTGAGTAAAAAATTTCTACTAAAACATAAAAAGACAAGAAATCTCCAGTGTGCAAGTCCATTTATGGTTACTGGTGTGGGGTAGAAATTTGAGTTTAAAGCAATTCAACTTGAAACATGTATTGGTACATTATATTAAATATTATACCATGTCTAAAAGACTCCTCCTAATCATATATTGTCGTACAAACTGTGTACTAATTTTTCCACTAGTTTTCTGTAAATTAATACTGTTCATCCTAAAACTGTTTCTATTTCATTCTCATTGTCTGACACAACCAAAAATGTACACACACACACATCCCCTCCGTGTGTATCTGGCTATTTTGTCTATACATAACTAGTAAATATCACAAACTAAAAACACCCTTAATTAAAATTAAATTTTTAAAACTAATTCCACTATGAGATTGTTAGGTGCTGCAGTTATATTTATGCTAAAAGAATTATTTGAAATTACAGAGATTAAAACTTACCTTTTAACAGTTGTCTCAAAGAAAGCGTATCTGTGTTCAAGCTCTAAATAACATTAGCTTAATCAATTACTTAAGACCTGATTCAAAGCTTTCTTGAAAAATTTGTTAAAAGTCTTGAAAAGTCTTGAAAGTCTTGAAAAATATGTTAAAACTTGTTAAAATTTGTTTGGATTCATGCTTGGGGGTTTCTTTGGGTTTGGGGGGGGTTTGGTTTGTTTTTTGTTTTGGTGGGGGGGTTTTGTTTGTTTGTTTGCAGGTGGGTTTTTTTTTGTTGTTTTTGGTTTTTTTGTTTTGTTTGTTTTGTTTAGTTTTGGGGGTTTTTTTGTAATTGGGTTTTTTTTTTGGTTGGGGGATTTCTGTGGGTTTTTTTTAATAAAGCCAAGTTGAACATAACTCCAGTTGTCACAGTTGTAGTTTTAACTTTTTAGGTGGAGTACATTTTAAGTCAGGTCAAAATCTGAACTCTCAAGTGTAGTATTGTGTGTTAAGAATTATCTTGCTCATGAATCTTATTAAAATATAAGGTTTATTTGAATGTTTGTCTGTTGTGTGATAACACTTGTATGTTCTTCTTTCTTGAGGTGTTGTGCCACAAATAATTCTGTTGTAATTAAATAAATGGGCTTCTATGTTTTGGAAAAAAATATTGATCTATATTGTTTATATATAATGAAAATTATGTAGAAGCATGGAAAAAAATATTGGAATCATTAAAGATATATTCAACTGTGACCTTTGTGCAATTGTTTCAAATGTCAAACATTTAAAATTGCACTGTGTATAAAAAGAATAATTTGCACAGCCTTTTGGAAAGGTCTACGATGAGTAAATAAAGCTTACTTAGTGTTCTAAAGTTGCATTTCTTCCAAAATCGACTTAAGTAGCTAGTGTGTCGGTCACTGATTGCAAGTTAGATGCTAAATTTGTAATTAGAAGTGCTTCAATAATAATATTCTTTGCTTTCCGTAGTCACCTGCACATTTAAATAAGCATTTGTAAATGCATCTGATATATTAACTGTATCTGAAATGAGTCTCTATATTTTTTAACTACTAGTTTTTAAAAGAAAAATGTGTTTCTGTCCAGGGAATGACAGAGTCCTAGTGATGTCTTGAAAATCATTAATATTTTTTGCAATTGAAGAAGGTTTTTTCATCTCCAAATACCTGTTTTTCTGACTCCAGAGCTGCACTGCATTAGCCAAGACAGATAGAAGCCAAATAGTCACCAGCTTTATTTATATAATGATACCTTTTATTTCAGCTGTAACTGCTGGTCAGATTGCTCCACTCTGCCAAGAGCCATTTCTCTTCACACAGCTTGAAAATCACCTCTTTGATTTTCAAGTAGTCCCATTTCCCAGTTCCAAAGTGATAGGAACAGAGAAATGTAGGAATGGTCATGATTAAAAGTTTATTTTTCAGGGGGACTTACTAGGATTGGGTCTGCTTTTAGGAATGCAGCTGCAGGACTCATATCAGAAATGGTTTGTGCCCCATTGGCTCAGAGCACAGGTGAAATTAGTATGACAGGTTTCACATAACCATACATCAAGGTCTTTTCTCTTTTCCCATGTCTGGTTGTAAATCTTTCTCCTCATTTCAGTGATTTTTTTGAGTCCACAGCATCTATCGTCTCCCACTGAATTTGTTTGTGCAGATAGCGCAACATATTTTAGAAATAATATTTACCAATTTGACATGAAAGTACAATGGACAAGGGAAATGTGAGCACTTTTAAAGTTTGAAAATCACAGTTTTTTCTCACTTTTGATTAGAGTCCCTAGTGAAAAAGTTGCACAAGTTAATACTGACTTTCCAACAGCTCTGTGCTGAAATCCAACGCATAGGCACTGCAGACGTCAACTGGTTAATTGCAGTTATCATCCATTCACTCATCTTGTGGTGTAGAGAATTTGGAAATATTTTTGTTGGGTTTATACACATTTTTTTTTATCAAAGAAGCTTAAAGAAGACATGATGTACCTCCTTTCTCATCCCAAAAATTTTTTGTCACATTCAGAAGTCAAAGGTATGTAGAAAATTATTTTTACGCTGGATGCCTGGATGGATTTAAGTGATGAAATAATCAATATTTTTGTTTATTTTCCCTAATACCCAAGAAGAAGAATCATAACTGTTTTCATGAGTTATGATGTTAACTGTGATAGCATCTAAATTGCATCACAGGTAGTAATTATCCTGAGAATTTATTATTTTTAGACACTTACCTTCTTTATTATAAGTGATAAGTAGACAATACAACTGTATGCTGGCACCTCATTTTGTTCTACCTTTTATCTTCTTTTTCTTTTTTTTTTTTTTTAATTTAATATATAATTTCAAAGCTTCTTTCACTGCAGCATCTTAATGCAATTCATTTTTTTGACGCAAATCTGCATTATTGGAAGGTCACATTTTTAATTTTGGCGAGATTTTTCTGACCATTCCATATAATCTGCTATACTAAGGAAAGATCATGGCAGATGGTACTTCTTGATTTTTTTTTCGCTTCATTATTAGTTAGTTTCTTGAATTTCAGAGGATTATATCAGCTTCTGATGGTCCAAGTTTAATATTTATCACAGCAATAAAGGTGTACTGACGCTCCTGATACATGAGAAGAATTTATTCATACCTGATTTCTGCTCTAATGAAAATGTTACCTGGTATGAGTATCCTAATATTTTGGGCTTAAGGGGTCTAAAAATGCTTCTAGCATGTTCTCCAGAACCAAAATGAGATACACTAAGTCAGTGGCTTTCTACATTTGTGCAAAATTTCCTGTGTTCTGCATCACAGAAGAGTGCTTGCCCTTTAATTCTGTAATTACACTTGAGTATGTATATTTGCAGTACTGAGGCAGTTATTGGACCAAAATCACATTCTGACTTACACCTGAGGAAGTGCAGTGTCTCTCCTCATTTCAACCAATACCAGCTTTCTCTCAATAAAAGAGCAGTCTACAGAGAGATAAGAAGACCTTTTTCCTGCCTTTCCTCTCACCTCCCAATATGAAAACGCAGTGTCTGTAGAGGCTGGGGGGGATTATGACAGAAGTCTGTAAATAACACAATCTCTATTTTAATAACTTCTTGAAGCAGGTCCTGCTTGTTCTCTTGCGTATGGCACTCTCTTTTTGGATTTATTTTTTATGTCCTGCTCATCTGAAGCTAAACAAACTTCTGATTTTAGTTAGTGATTTTTTGGGAAAGTGGAAGGATAACAAGTTGTAATACTCAGATGTGGTTTTTAACTGTATAGGAAGATTGTGGTAGAAAAGGAAGAGTCGGGGGGGATGAAATTTGATGGCTCTGAAAAAACAAAGGGAAGGTGGAAATAAGGAGGAAATTCTGTCCTATGGCTGTCATGGTATATTTAATCAAAGCTGGAAAAAAGGTAAAAATGCTTCTTAAATATTTAGGTGTAAAATGCACAATTAAAAAGTTTTTAAGGTGCTGTGTCTCAAGAGAACGATTTTGGGCATCTTAATATCTAATAAAAATAACTTTTTTTTAAACATTTTTTATGATTTTCTAAATAAATGTGTACACCATTCTTCTGTAAGCAGGACATAGCAGACTGTTAAGGGACTAGAGGGATCTCCATCTGATTGCATTTAGAGACAGCAGAAAGAGTTTGGCATTACTGGTAATATTTAAATGTATATGTTCAAATCCACAAAGCATTTAGGATGGATGCAGGCACCTAGTTTAAATACCAGACACAGCCCTCAAGCCACAAAGGCTTAGGCATCTAATACCTACCCATAGGCACTTGAAATTTTACCAGTCAATTACTACTAGTACAGTCAATTTGTTTCCAAATCTTTCTCTATTTGGTAGCACTGACTGGCTTAATCCATCCTGACCTTTTGCCTTCAGCTGGAAACATCTGCTTAGGCATTTCACACAGATCAATCCAGAAAGCGTATTCAGAGTGAGAGAAGTAATGTGCATACCTCCTTTTACTAGAAACAGCAAGTGCTGCTGGTTTTGTCCCCAGAATATCTGCTGCAACCTATACAAAATATACTAATGGACCTTTAAAAACAGAAATAGTTCCTGTCTGCTGGTTCCCGTGTTCAGATGTACTCTCATCTAGGCATTTTCAAAGAATTTTTTTTATTCTTAAATTTACTCTCAAGTGTCTTGCAGCAAAATTGAACTCTGACTAATGTTAATTAGTCCAACAATTTGAAAAAGTTTTTACTGTAAACATTTGTTACTGTATGCTTTGTAGTCACAAGAAAAACACTAATTTAGCTCCAAAACAACTGCCTGGAAGCAGTGCACTCTGATGGTCCATGTGCAAAATTATGATGTGATATGAGGATTGTTGAGATACATGCATGGATGTAATTTATCTGAGATCGTGTCAAGCACAAAATGAGTTTGCAGCATGAGTGATCACTCTGACTATGAATTACTGTTATTTACTGCAATATTTTTTATAGAATTTTGTGGAGTTCAAAGGAACATGTAGCCCTTTAGAAAGGGCATGGAACTGGAGAGTGATTTGTTATATAAGTGCAGGCCTTTAGAACAGCATGAACAATTTTTTTTAGTTGTGTTTCAATGTACGTGATTGGAGCATCTGAGAAAATATAGCTTTTCTACCTTTCCTGATAGGTTAAGAAGCAGTTTTTCACATAATTATTATCAAAATATTTCTACCAAAATATTATATTGCTGTGGAAAATTGTTGTCATTTAGATGGATCATGGGAATGGTCCAAGCCTAAGCAGGTTATCTCTAGTCTTGTTATAGCCCTTTTGTACTCTGTTGATTTATTCCATCAGATGATTCCCCAGAATGTCTTCAGTTAAAATTCCAAGGGTTGAGATGGTCCAGTGCATGCTTTATCTACTGTGAACATTTCTGTCAGTTTGATATACAAAGCTACAGGTTTGTATAATTGTTGCTCTGCTTTTGGCTAATGAAGAGCATTATTTGGAGGGCAGATGTTGTTGCCGGTAATTTCACCGTGATTTTGCAGAACTATTCTAATCAAACTTACTGTTCTAAAGTTGAAACAGCTTTTAAATGTGAAATTAGAGGAACATGATCAGGAATTTCTGGTCATTTTCACATGCTTTTTCTTCTACTGCATTTTATCAAATTACGTCAAAGTTTTCTGCTTACTAACACTGGGAAAATCTCAGCTTCCCCCTCCCAATTGAACTTTGAAGCAAATGAGATATACAAGAGTTCTCATGCTATTTTAAACTAGGAAAAACTTAATTATCATAGATGAATAACATTTTTCTAATTGCTTCCTTAGATACTTTTAATTGGTTCCTATAATTTTTTGAAAATATGATTAAATATTTAAATTCTGACTTAGCTTGCTTCAGTTTTAGTGTTTCTTTATTAAAATAAGTGCAGCTTTACCAGCAGTGACAATTCTGCTAGAGTGCCTTAGTGGTTTTAGTGGAGTGTCCTTGTTACAGTCCAAAGTCATAATACTTCAGTGTATAAAATTACATAGTTCATTAAGATAGCTGACTGCAACAACAGAAGTTTTTACTTCGTACTTCTTTACTTTTTCAGAGTCTTAAGTACTCTTAAATTCTTTGAATTATTGTGTCACTGTGGAAAGAAAAAGAAGCAAGTGAAAAAATTACATTGGTCTGTGTACCCTTATTTCATGTGCGATGTATTAAAAATATGGTTTGTGGTTTTGCAAAGAAATAATGGCCTGACAAATAATTATATTCATTCTAGTTTTAAAGTTACATTCATTTCAACAGATGTGTCTGTTAAGATATATTTCTGGTTTTCCTCTCCTCTGAATCTCTCTTTCAAACTCTTCCATTCCACAGATCTGAACAGTTATGGTCATTTCCTTTCTCCCTGATACTGCAAGAAAAGCTGTTATTGCAGCTGTTGTATGAATAATATTTCTTTGTGGTCACTCTCGATGATCATTTGCTGCTCATGAGATGCCACTCAGCAATGAACTGCTGGAGCAACACAGGATTTGAGAGAACAAATTAATCAAGTATAAGAGGTGGGTAACAAACTAAAAATAACCTGCCAAAGAACTATTCCCCAGATCCATCTGAATAATTACAGTCTTAAAGAGCCATAAAGCCATTGGCTGGAAATATTTTTATAATAATTATGTGAAGGACTTCCTATTAACCTGCCAGGAAATTTAGGAAGGCTATGTATTTCTGCTTATTATCACAATGATTTCGGAAATTATATTGCTTGTGCAGTAGCATATGTCCATCTTGTTACCTGGGTGTGCAGCTGCTGATTTATATGAAGGACTCAGCCTTAATAAACCCAGAAATTAAATGTAGCAAGTGTGTTTTACCTAGAAAATCAAAGACGTGGTTCAGTATGAATTCTGGGTCAAGACTGACATGCTAACACTTGAGTTTGCTTCACATTGAACATAAAATTAGCAATAGCTCTTCTCTTAAATGCTAATGAAATTTACAGATAAACTGCTTACTAGTTATTTTTCTTAGAAAATATGTGTTCTGGATTGCAAGGGTAAAATGTCATAGATGAGTAGAAACCTGGGCTTTATCTGATTTTGAGAAAAAAAATAAGCATCTTGCCCTTTCAATGGCAAGACTTTTACTTTGTCTTAACTGCAGTGTCTAAAAGCACAGGTACCCAGGTACTATTTATAATTTCATTAGTTGAAATTACTTTACAGTAACTAGTTTGGAGAATTCTGCACAGCTCATATTTGGTTTTTATTGCTTCTCTGAGTATATAGCTGTTCTCTTTTTAATGTGTAATTTATATCACATTGCATCAGTGGTATTTTCATAGACACAGAAATGATACAAACTAAAGGTTTTTTTGCTTTTAATAAAAAAATCTATCATATTTTAGTGAGAACTCAATATGAAAGGGAAAACCAGATTTTTGTGGATGGAAATAATGTTTTCTTTGTTCTGGTACTTCTGGTAAAGTTAAATCAAGCCAAGATTTAACTTTAATGGTATTCACTTGATGTTTGTAAACATTTCTATGTGGGTAGAAAGACATAGTTGTCTTTCTACCCACATAGAAATAAAATAAAGAAGAAATTTTCTGTACTTCATTGTGAAAAAGCTATTGCAATAAACCTGCATCTGGCATCAATAAGGGTTTTCTAATACTCATACTCCCTACCCATTGCTGCATATTTTATCATTGAACTTCAGACCAATTAAACATTTGAGAATTACTCAAATGGTGGAATTTTGCAAGAAAATACTAACACTGGGAAATTGATCTCAATCATCACTGAGAAGGAAAAAAAATAATTTTTTCAGTAGTTTGATGAACTGAAGTATTTTCATTGAGTTTGGGGTGTTTTTGCAATATTTGAGCATGGTTATTTGAAGTTATTTAATGTATCAGAATTTTAAACCAATACAGAATAATTGCAAATTTAATAAAATTTCCAATTATTCTGTTCATATAATAGGAGATAAAAGATAACACGAATAACACAGCTGAAAAAATAAAAACTAAGTTGTAAGTAATTACAATTCAATTTCTTTAATTTTAATACTATATTTATTTTATTTTCATTTATTTTTGGAATACAGTTATTAAAGTGGTCCAAAGTGTCTAAATGTAAAATGAAATTTGTCTGTGTATTCAGACTCAGACACATATGCAATGACTGTTCAGGGTTGCAAGGAGGCTGATTTCTCTGTTTAACATAAGGCATGTTAACATGACAATTTTTCAAGCATTCATGAGCGTGCAATCACTGATGCTCACGTAAAATGAAATCAGCAAATCAGTTTTGGGGAAAGCCATTTCTAAAGAGGAGTGAAATATTCCTAACAGTTCCCAATTCATATTCTAAAAGTTCTGAAATTGGATTTTTACCTAAATTTTCAGGACTGACCGATTTAATCTTATCAGTCATGGATATACATGTATTAAGGAGCGGTAACTAGAATAATTTTTAAAATTACTTTTGAAGTTTGAATTCATGCAAATAAAGAAATATAAAATTTATTCCAATAACAGTAGAAGGATAGATAGTGTAATATAGAGTAAGACAGAGTTTTGAAAGGAAAAACAAATCTGTCAACCCAGGTCTCCAGGAGCTGTCTTCCTTCTTTATTTTACAAGATAAGGTATGAAAAAGTAGCTTTAAAATTTTTTTTTTGGATTTATTTTCTTATTCAGTGAGAGATTCTTGTAATTTCCCTCAGGAAAGTAATACTGCTGCTTTAATAGTACTTGGGATGTGTTTGAAATAGCCAGTTCAAATTTCTTTATTGTTATTCAACATCATAACAACACTATTTCTTGTTACACTATCTTGCATTCTTTAAAATAACAATTTTGTCTTTTGGGTTTTCATCCTTCAAATGCTTATTGATTTCTTGTTCCACTCGAGGCATTAGACAAGCCAGAGATGTGTAATTTTCTAGAATAGTCACGGTTGTCTCTGAAGTCCCTGCAGTTTACAAATGTTAATCTGGAAGATAGTTTCTTGAACTGAAGCCCGTATTTCAAGCATTACTCCACCAGAGATGCCCAGAGACAAGTGCTGCCTGTTTGCTTTCTCTCAAGATATCTCTGCATAAATTGGAAATAAATTTTCCTAAATTGGAAAGATTGGACTTTCCTTTTCTGTCATCTCACATTGAAAACTTACAGTTCATTATCACATGAACAAATTCTTTCAATTTCTGAGGTTGTCCATCAGGGAGTTCTCCCTGGAGAGAGAATCACATGGAGAATTTGTTCTTCACATGGTTGCCTCCTCTTACCCTTTCAGCTCTCTGTTTCCAAAGTTGCATCTGAAAATTTCAAACATAAAATGCATCAAGAAATAACTGTCAGGCATTCCAGTACTCCACATCGCATATTGTCATGCTGTAGCCATCAGATTCACATAGTACATTGTGAATAGCCTTGAACAAAATATGTCTTAGGGAAAACTCTGACCTACGTGCTAGAGAAAGAGATACTGAGCACCATGGAGTTGTCTCACTAAACCTGGAAATTTCCCTTGCTAATCTACAAGGTAAGTAAAATTGCTTTCTTCAGACTGTGTAAGTGGGAAAAAACATCCATTACAGAAACATAACATGATCTACTACATGAATTTCTCTCTCACAGATTTTTTGGTAAGCTAAAGTGGACAAGTAAAGATAACATATTTTATCTTATCAGCCACTGGATTTTTCACAAGTCAGAAAGGATCCATGAGTTCCAAAAGCATGCAAGTAGAAAGCAGGGATGGAAGCGGGATTGTGCATGTATTAAGGAAGAGTACATTTATTTTGCAGCTCTGAGTTTCTGTAAAGCAAGAGAAACATAAACTTAACAGCAAACACCCACAAAGCATTTAGGAGCCTTTCACAGAAAACAGAAGTTTTAATAGATTTCAGGACTAAAAGAGAGTCTGCCCTGGTTCATTTCTTCTGATGAGTAGTGTAACTGTGCTGGTTACTGAGCACAACCTAAACCCAGAAAAGTAGTTTGTAGCTGTAGTTGTGACCTAGAATGAAATTATGATAGAAAAGTGGTGATTTTCTGGGAAACAAAATTTAATAAATAAAATGTATGAACATAGATATCTCCTGTGCAAAAAGATATTTTTTTATCTATTGACAGTCATGGGGAGTACAGATAAAATTATCCTAAAAACCAGAAGTTTTACAGACTTTGCTGCTTTTAGTGTTGCCAGTTGAAAGGAAATGCCAAGCAGAGTTTCAGGCCTGTCTGAAAATGCCAAAACAACGTGTTATTTTCTACTCACACACTTAACAAACTAATAGCACCTAACCTGGTGCACCCTAAATACATCTTTTGCATGACATGTCTACTGAAGTTTTCCAAATTAATATTTCACTCTTTCTATTTAACATTGGGAAATTTTATTTGCATAGGTCATTTTGGAAGTTAAAGGCAGATGTTTTTGTCAGTGGCCTCAATAAAAGGGCTATTTTTGACATGTTAAATTTTTTGTTAGATTTTAACTTATATGAAATAATAGCCTAAGGGGTCACAAGGTACAGCTTTATTTTGAGATGTTAATAAGATTTTGTCATGTTGCGTAGCACAATCCAAAGGCATCTTACTACGAAGCAAAGGTGAGAACTTAAACATAGATTTTTGTTCAATTTGGAAAGAAGATGTCACTTATTGACTGGAATACTGGGTGGGGGATATCAATTCTAAGGGTCTAGTATAAGACTCTCCCATGGACTTGAGGTGAAATTTTCTCTGTGCTTTTTGTTTCATGAGTTTCAAAATGAGTGTTGTGTAATAGTCACATGTAAAAGTAATGGTGAGACTTAATGCATATTTAATGAAATGTTTCCCCAGACAGATAAGAATTTCACATTTGTCTGGATTTGAATTAGTTTTGGGTTAGAATGCATAGCTTAACGAATACGTGCAAAAGTTATGAATAAATTGCCTCTTGAAATAACGACAAAATAAAGATGACTCTTAAATTGCTTATTGTAAGATCCTGTACTCTCAAAAATATGATTGTAACTTTTATACCAAGAAAATATTAGTCCTCTTGACAAATATGTACAAACATATCTGAAGTTCTATTTCCTTACATGTTAATGAGAAAGATTAATTTAATACACATGAGGAGTCGAGCAGTTCTGTGTTTATCTCAGGACTCATGGAAGCTCTTTCACATGATGCAGTTGGTGATCTGGCAGTTTTTGTGATTGGTAGATCCCTCACAAAGGCAACTGTAAGGCAGATAGAAAGGTTTTAACACCCTTCTGACAAATAAACAGCTGACAGCATCCCTTGATGTTGTTGTTTGTAGTATAGATTTGCCAAACACTGGCTCATTTATTTGAAAATGTCAGCAGCTGGAACAGGGAACAAAATGGTGGCTAATAATTCTGAATTAATTGCAGCTATTAATTTTAAGTGGGATTCAAAATGTTCAATTTTATGTACATTTAAATCACTAATTAAGTTTCACTCTATGTATCTCTCATATGAAGCAATTACTGATATTTCTCTCTGAGATAAATACCTCAAAAGCAAACTGAAGAAAGATTGTGATTTTCATCAAACAGTATGCATTTAAATTTGGCGTTCTCTTTATTAGTCGTGCCTTAGTAAGATACTGTAAGGACTGAAAAGACTTTTAAAAAAACCTCAATTGTTTTAATAAAATACACACCTTTATGGAGGAAAAAAGTAAATTGCTTATAAATTTCAGTACAGTATACAACAATGCTTAGATTTTTTAGGATTTTTGAGTTTGGTTTGTTCACTAGTTCATTTTTTTTGTAAAGTTATGTTGCACAAAGGGGTGTCTCCTAAGCTGCCTGAAATCACACATTTTTTCACCGTTTTGGAAAAGTTACCCATCCAAACATGGAGAATTCTCTGTTATCTACATGACTAATCCACACACTTTCAACAAAATAGGACATTGTTAAAAAGTAATTGCTTGTGAACTGGTTGAATAATGCCCAGAAATAATAAAATACTTACTTACTGATAAAAATACTCACACAGTAAATAAAGTAATAATAATTAAATAAAAATAACAAATAATATAAATTTAAAAAAATAGCAAGAACTGACACTATTTAAAGACTGTAGAGGCCTTAATAACACGATTTTCCAAAAACTGTTCATGTATAAGTAATAATACAATTTAACGCTGTAAGCAGCTCATCATATCATGTTGTTGTCTCAGTAATATGAAGAAATGGATCACCCTTTGAAAACAACCAATAGTAAAGAGATTCATGTCAAAATGCACGCTGTTATCTGTAGGTACAGTGTAGAAATAGAAAACTAAAAAGTCTTCCTTTCAGATCTTAGTAATCTAATAGTAACATCAAAAGAATAATCAGATGTTCTGTATGACACAGCACATCATATAACTTGCATATGGAATTTTTAATTTATAGGAATATATGTTAGTCAATCAGTCAGTCCTTCTCTTCAGATGAAGTCATACTCATTTTACTATATTGAAAACAATTTTTTTTCCTTGTAATTAAAAATTCAATTTTTTTCTAGGACCTCAACTAAAAAAAATTGGGAGTCAAGTCATGCTGTGTATGTAGGCAAGTTAACAATAAAAGTTATTTGTTAGAGGCCAGTTTACTTCAGATTTTTTTTTTTTTTTTTTCCTTAAAAAGTAAGAATGAACTCTGTACCTACTCTCAAGTTTCCTATTCATTTTTCCCCCTTTATTTCTAAATTTATTAGAAACAAGGTTGCAAACTACAGCTAATCTTCTAATCCTAAATTGCTTTCATCTAGCAACATATTTTTGTTGTGCTGGTTTTGGCTTGGGTCAGTTTTCTTCACAGTAGCTCTTATGGGGCCATGTTTTGTGCTGATAACAGCACGGATAACACAGGAATTTCAGTTTCAGTTACTGCTGAGCACTGTTTGCACCATGTCAAGGACTTTTTGGCTCCTCACAGAACCTCATCAGCCCAGAGATTGGGGCTGCAGCGGAGATGGGAGGGGACACAGCCAGGACAAAGGCAGACCCCAGCTGACCAAAGGCATATTCCAGACCATGTGGCACCATGCCTGGCATGCAAAGGTAGGGGAAGAAGGAGGAAGGGAGAGGAAGTTTGGTGTGATAATGTTTGCCTTCTCGAGCCACCACTTTGTGTGATGGAGCCCTGCTTTCCTGGGAATGGCAGAACACCTCCCTGCCCATCGGAATCGGTGAATGGATTCCTTGTTTCGCTTTGTTAGTGCATGGGTGTTTCTTTCCCTATTAAACTGTCTTTAACTCAACCCTTGAGTTTTCCCACTTTTACTCCTCTGATTGTCTCCCCCATCTCACTGAAGGGGACAGTGAACATAGTGTTGTATGCTATTTAGTTACTTACTGGGGTTAAACCACTACAAACATTTAACACAGACTTATACAGTTATTAATCTTTATATTTTGTTCCATTTTATTTTATTTATTTACTTTTTAAATTTTATTTTTAAATTATTTTTAATGAAGTTATTATTTAATTCTGTACTGGGAGTTCATGTCCTTATTTTTCATGCTGTAATTTGGCCAACCAATTAGGAATATCGTTGTCAACAGCTGAATTCATCTAAGACCTTGTTATGCAAATCATGAATAAGAGCACAACACTGTCATGTTGAGCTTCAATTTAAAAAAAAAATATTTTCTTTCCATCTTAGGGTGGAAATAGAAAAATATGGATATATAGTAAGTGGGAAATGACAACCCAGCTCTACCCCTGATAAATAGAACAAGTTTTTAAAGAAACTGTGAGGCTAATACTGTAGGCATAAAGGACTATATATATATATGGCATTATCAATAACATAGAAGATATTGTGGTTGCAGGAGAAAATCTGATTTCTCTTTGCTTGCAACATAGGTTGATAGTTTTTGTTTCTTTGTTTACTTGTGTTTTAATAACAGCAATAAATGTGGGGGTAAAAGTGTGATGGTGGCATAATGCTGAAATTGTAGGAATTTACATATTACTGGGTATCTAATTAATAGGAATAAAAGAAATTAAGAAAAGATTAATTCTCTTGTGAGAATGCAAAGTGTCCAGAGAAACATAGAGATCACTTGCTGATCCTAAAAGACAAGAAATGTAATCAGCTTACTTCTCTGTGAAGTTGAGTGGGTAATGACAGAATCAAATATAATAACCCTATTGTGCTAGTGTAGGAGACAAACCATGTGCTGCAGGCAAAAGTAATACATGAAGAAGGGTAGACTTGACAAGATAGAAGAGATGACAGATCTCTCCCTCAAATGGCTGTGTGGTTAAAAAAAACCCATGCAAGTGAACCTGAATTTCAAAGAAGAAAAATCAAGGAAATACAAGTGTTGAATTAGAACATATACGTGACTAGCACAACATAAATACCCAACGTTGCATTAATAACATTTTAAACCACAAGTGAATAAATGTTTCTTATTTTATGATTGTGATTTGTATAATTTTGATTTTTGTCTTCTACAGAGATTGTAGGGTTCAGCTTATAATTGTTATCATTTTAGTTATCATTATCATTGTCATTATCATTATCATTATTCAGTCCTTTTCTGATTTGTACCAAATAACAAAGCACTTTTTCTAAGGATGACATTGAATTATGAATGTATCATTATTTTATAAATGATGTTTTGCACTGCGAGACATTAGAACCCAACTGTCTTCCATAATTCTGTATTTTATAGACATCTTTGTATCACCAAACTATTATACAAATTTCTATTTTCAATGGATAATTTTAGTTTATGGACTAGCAGTCCATAAGACCTTGGCTAGCAGTCTCTTTCTTTGGATAGCTTAATTTCATTTATTTGGCAAAATTAAAGCAAATATTTCAAAATCAGTTGATTAAAATCTGGCTGAGATGCAATGATCTGTGCCTTTCATTTGATTTGGTTATTTTTGCAGTATTCAGTTTTCTTTGCCCCTCTATAGGATTTCTAGCTTCTAAAATATTTTAAGACAGTATAGAAATAATTTTTGATGTATGCAGCTTCCCTGTGCAGTATTCTGATAAATACTTTTGTCTGTGGGCCTAAGAAGTCTAGAAGTCTATTTAACAATATTTAACAAACACAAAAACAAACAAAAAGACCCCCAAAAAAGTTAACAAAAGAGGAAAATCATAGTTTTCTTATTTTGATTAGCAAAAGTTAGAGGCTTTAAGTAGGGTTCTGCAACGATTTAGTTCAATGGATAAATATGAATAGTTAGAAAAAGAAATGTTAGAAAAATGAATAGAAATATGAATAAATAAGGAAATGAATACCTTACAAAGTTTTCTCAAAGGAAAGCAAAATTATCTTGTGATGAAAGGTACACCAAAGTAAATAGAATTTCTCAGAAATTTTTTTTTCTTGGACCATACCTGGCAGAGGAGCTGCTGTTTAGTTAGAGTACATATAATTGTTGATAAGTATGAAAATGGGCATGACAAGATATATAGCAATAACACCACCATTTAGATAATTGCAGGATGGGTTTTTTGGACAGAATACCTGTTTTTTGACAAAAATGGAAATTCCAAACTTCAGAAAAGTCTGGGGAAAAAAATGCATACTATGACAATAATGACCAGAGGTCACACTCACACTCAGAAATTTCCATATTTGCCTAGAAAAAAATGTGGACAGAAGTATGGTCTGGAATGTTGATGCTGGCAGAGCTTTGGCAATGAAATTCTTCAGCTCTCTAGTATTTTGTGAGAACTCTGTCTTTCCCATGCATGCTAAGAAAAACAGCATTACTAGTGTTTATCAATATTTGCACCTGCACTTGTTTTTCCCAGATTGTTATGACTTCAGTTAGAAAAGCACTTATGAATATATATGCTGGAAGTTGGGACAGCCCCTTGGGAGGAGGCTAGCCAGAAGAACCAATTACCTTATGCCATCCAGCTCACTTTGTGAACTAACATAAAAATCACGGAAAAAATTGTAAAACTCGCTCAGCTTGTCGCTTTTCTACTGATTTGGATTCATGTGGTTTTTCTATGCATCCACGTTATAACAGTAACACTGGAACAAGAGGTTTCACAGACCCTAGAGGAAGGGAAAGATATGGCTACTTTTATACCTACAGATGAACTATCCAAAGCTGAAGTAATTGAAATATTTTAGTGAGTGCAAGAAAAAGTGCCTGATGTTTCAGCATATAAAATTACTTTTGCCTTGAGTGAACAGTGCAACGTAGAACATTGCTAATTATTTCTTTACTATACTCACCTGTACTAGAAATAAATTAAAAATAAATTATATTAAAAATTATATTGGAAACCAGAGGAAAATAATTTTAAATTAATTAATATTTCATTGTAGCTGCAATAAGATATTCTGACACAACCATTATATTAGCTCTGCTGCTGTTTATGAACTCAGAATAATGATGCAAGAATCAATAAAAAGTTTCTGGATAGATGGAGACCACATTAGGAAAAAACAAACCAAAAGAACCCATTGAGTAAAATAGAAACTTCTGCTTGTTACATATTGCATCTGATGATAATAAATGCAAAATTACTTCTCTGTGATTTATACCTAAAAAGGTCATCAGAAGATAAATCTTCTAAGGACTTAAAATGCCATAAGGTAAATTAGACCAAAATTGTGGTATTGGTGCTAATTAATTGAAATAGTGACAGTGATGACTGAGAATGGATTTTTTCACCATTCCCATTACAGAGTTCAATAAATTCCATTTCATTACTGTGTATAAACCAGGCTTTTAAGGTTTAATGTTCAGCATTTTGAGCATATGTAAATGTTACTTTACTTAGTACTGCAACACCTGAACCTGAAGGTCTAGCATTTAATTCTTGATCATGCATAGCAACCTAATATTTTATGTTGTCACATCAGTTTGAAAAAAAAAAAAGAGAAAGAGAAAAGGAAATAAATGCAATTACCTTTGATCAAGAATTGCAGTGCTTTAAAACATAATAAATCTGCACCCAGAAGTCTTGATTTCTTTGTTAATACAGTGGAAATGGGAAGTAATTCAGAACATTATGTCAGAATTCTTCCAAGCATTGATAGAGGTAATTGAGAAAAGCTATGGTCTCAATGATCCAAAAGATTACTGCTTTGTTACTGGCTGCAGTGATCTCGGAAAAGACCTTTAACTACTAAACCACTAAGACTTGATGTTGGCTTTTCTGGTTTACTTCACTGGATGCTGGGAACACTCTTAATTTAACTATGGGATCATTGAATGTGTTAACTAGAAATTAACTATGGGATCATTGAATGTGTTAACTAGAAATAGCATTTATTATATTTTATTTCAACATATACATCAAAAAGCAGTCAGAATTCATATGTAGATACTTCCACTTTTTACGGACAAAATCAAAATATTCTCTCCTGTGCACAAGAGGCCCAAGGAGATGTGCTGCTGAAGATGCTTAAAAACTTTATGAAATACTTAGTTTGGTGCTTTCTTTTGTCTTGAGAAGATTGTGCCTCCAGCAAAGCAAGGGCATACCTCCTGGATGAGGGAGCCAGGAGTGGGGGGGAAAGGTACACAAAATATGGAGCTATTACTGTTTTATTAGTGGGGTATTGCTGTGGGGTTTAGGACCACTTTTGAAAAGTATCATATCAAGGTGCCAAAGTAAAGGGTAGAGAGCTTTTATTTACTCAGATAAATACTGGACAACTCATTATTAGACAAGTTATGGGCTGAAAGAAGCCTTCTGGCAGACCCAGCCCGGCCCAGCTGCCAGCGGAAGCGTATCATAAAACATTGTCTGCTGCAAGTAACAAAAGTCTTACTGGGCCGCAATGTTATGCGCTCATTTGGCTCTGCTGTAGAGAGCCCCGTTGTGAAGTTTTGCTTTCAGTTTCCTTTGTTTTCCCACTGATTTACCAACTGTCAGGTTGTATGTCTTTTCCTGACTTCATCCCTTTCCCTGAGACTTTGTTCCTCCCAGCTCCCAGCTATTGGCATACCTTTGCAAAGATGATTTCTCAGTCTTTGAAACCTGTGGTTGGGATGGGAGACAAAGTTGGTTGTAGGGATGATGCCTCTTCTGACATTTCCCTTGTCCATGCTCCCCATGAGATGATACGTGACAGAAGACTACTTTTGTTCTTAAATAGTAAAGACAACTTCACTTAAATAGAAAAAAAATCCCTAGGATTCATTTATGCATTGCTAGCTTAATTTCTCAAGGTTTAAGGTCCCTGATGGTCCATTCCAAAGCTCTGAGAATGTATGCAATTATTTACTTATTTTCTTATTTCCTTTGGTTTTCTGGATTTTTAATCAAAATGTTGAGTGAGAGTTGTTGGACAAGAGAATTAACTAATTTCATTGCAATTCATTATTTCACTTTCCTAAGTTGTGGGAAAAAATCTCACTATGCCATAAATTGAGAATTCAGTTTTAATTTTGATAATTATTTTCCTATAAGACATCTTTGACATCACTATTACTGATGTAATTTAAAAATAGAGATTTATAATTTTCATTGGAAGTGCACTCATTTTAGAAGTCAGCTCACAACAGATTCATGTATGAAAATATAGTGAGAAGCATAATAATGCATCATTATATTTCATAAATAACCAGCAGCAGGATGGAAAGGATGATAAAAATGCCAGCTGTTCCCAATTAAGCATTTCGTATGGGTTGAATTTCTGTTGATTTATTTATTCTCTAATTCACTATTTTGCTCAAAGTTATGCAGTAGCAGGAGCTGTAGTCCAACATGAGAAGTGAGGTCTGATTGTGCAGTGCAAGTTTTCTGCACTTGGGGCTCTGAACCAGGTACCCCAGTCTGTCTCATGATAGCTATCATCCTGATTAAAATTTTAATCCTCCAGCCAGATCATACCTGAGGGTTTGGAATCCTTTCAAAATGTAAAGATATATCTGAAGATTTGACATCCTATGGTCCTTTACCAAGAGGGTCACAATTTAGTGATTGCTGGACCTCAAACATTTCAGATAAGGTTATGCTGTAAATCTATTTTTAGTTAATTAAACAATTTAAATTAGTTGTCTCTGCAAAAAACTAGTAAAATTCTTGAGAGTACTTTTTTATTTTGATATTTCTGGTGGGTTTTTTTAAGTTCAGTGGAGATACGTAATTATTGATAGAGTATAAAATTTAAAGTATTCCTAATCTAATTTTAAAGAGAGTTCAATGTAGAAGTGTTGTAGAACAGGCTACTTACATATCTCTTGGGAATGAAAAATATATATGGGCATATCTTTGCAAATAAGGGGATGATCAAGGCAACTTGTGACACTTGGTGGGAAAAAACTCCCTTTCCCCTCCCCCAAAATTAGATAAACATCAAGCAGTAGAAGTTAAGGAGTATATAAAGGCATATAACATCAAGAACTGAGATTTTGTATTTTAAGATTTATTTTACAATTTAGAAAAAAAAATTACTTTAGAATGCTGAAAAATTAACTCTGCAGTTTTGTATCAAGTCTGCCATCCATTCAAATTCTTCACATAGGAATTAAATGAAATAAAATTTTAAAATCATTTTAAAAATGCATGGTGTATGCATGCTATGTACCTATGTACACTCAAGATTAGTATAATGGTTATCAAGCATTTTATAAAAATTCTTGACATTAAGAGTACCTTCCATGGCCACAATTGGTTTGAAAGCAAAAGGAATTTTGTAATAATAATATAAATGTGACTAAAATTCTACAAGATTCTTATATTGCATTAATGCTAAATGTATATTTCATTTAAGGCATCAAGTTCCAGGCAGCCAATTAAACATTAGCTTTGTAACTGAATATCATATGCTGTAACTCTGCAGAGCATTCTGCATTTCTTGTAATGTAAATCATTTATACCTGCCAGCAACACAATGGGTCAATTAAGTGAGGCCCAGGTTCTTATTTTCAGGCAAAGTACTAATGTCTTTACATGATTAACCACCAATTTTTGAGCACAGCATATGGCGAGAAACTACTGCCAGTTTGAGTTCTTAACTGCTTAATTTATATGTTTCGGTTTTCTATTCTTGATTATATTAATTTCCCTTCAGAAGCCTCATCGGGATTAAGAAACCTGTATGCTATCCAGTGTTCAGACATACTACATGCTTGGTGGATAATGCACCTGAATTGAAATCAGAACTGATTAAGTGAAATTTTTCTGAATCCATTTCATCTCACCTTGTATCAAAATGACTGAATTTTATCTCCTTTTATAAAGCACACTGAGGTCTATGAATAAAAACATTTTCCAAGATTTATAATGACAACTGTCATTCTTTGTTCTTAAGAGAGTAAGAACAAGTGGAATGGATACAATGTAGTGATGAACGCCAAGTGTCCAAATTCATGCACTTGCTCGCTGGCAGAAGAGAGACAATTTTACCTTGCTCCTGGATTAATTTACAAGAATGCACACTGTGCTTCTCTTATATATAGTACCTTCTCAGAGTATATCAAGAGTTTTACTGTACATGCTCCAGTAATACTTCTGAAAATAGGTATGTGTCCCATTAGCTGATTACTTCCCAATAGAGAGGAAGAAGGATATTTAGAATGATGTGCTTTATATTCAGATATGCAATTCCTGTCCTAGAGAGAAGTTTCACATATAGATGTTACACTGAAGTCTATGAGCATTGAAGGCACTCTGTGTCTTCTGAAGTATTTGACCTTTGTGCTTCCCAGCACTTGTATCTTCTTTCAGTGATATTTTTCAAGGAGATGTAATATTCAGTCACATTTTCCAGTGTCTTTTTGTTAGGGCATTGCTTCCCTAGGAAGCACTGAACCAGCACATCTATTGTCCTACAGCTCTAGGTCTGCTCCTCGCATTGTCAAGTCAGGCCACAGATCCTCATAGCTCAGTGTGTCCTTTGTAGCAACAGAAATTATTAGCTTTTCCCAAATCCTTTAATAATTCTGAACTCAGAATAGTATCAACTTCACAAGATTTGTAGGGGTGATGGGGAAGTCTCCAAGTATTTGATTTTTATGAAAGAAGATGGTGTTCTCTGGAAGGGCATTTTAAACTTTCCTTGGTTAGCGTAAGTTTGAGGAGCCCAGCCAATGCAAAATGTCATACATAATGAAATAGCTCTTTATAATTGTCATGTTCAAGCACTTCTGGTGCCTTTTAATCTTTAGTTTTTGGGGGGTTTTTTTGCTTACTTACTGTGTTCCTACTCCCAATTTAAGGTCTTAAGGTGACGTTTTTTCAATAAATAGCTGATCCTTAAAGCTCTTGAATGTAAACACAAAAAAAGACCAAATATCCTCCCTAGTTTCCTGAATGCGCAATTTTATTTGAAAGGGATGTTTATATAGAGGAGCAATAGTGAACTGTAAATTTCAGGTTAAGTGACCATTTATTTTGTTTTTCCATCTACTTCTATTCTTCCTTCCATTAAATATGAGGCAGCTGCACTTGTCACATATAATTTATAATTGCAGTTTTATTTGTTTTGTAGAGGCCTTGCTATGATGTACTCTCTTAGGAGTTTTCACTGCATTTCACTGCAAACTGTTTAAAAAAAATATAGGGAATATGAAGGTGTAGAAATTTATTTTCTACTTAAAATTTCAGTTTGGAAATACATAAGGTGTTTGCCCTACTTTGCTACGAAAATAGTCTAAAAGCTATTTTCAAACTCTTGTCCATATGTTTTCTCAACCAAAATGTACCAATAAAAAATGTATTTTTATGCTTAATACATACACAGATTTAAGCTAAGCAAACACTAATACAAAAATAGAAACAGTCTATTTAAGGAAGAAATCTGACCCAAAAGAATTTTATTCTAGTAGTATTGCTATATTTCCAATAAATTAAACCATATTTTATACAAAGTGTATTCAAGCACCAGTTAGTTCACTCCTAGACTGAAACAATGTTTATCAAAAAAAAAAAAACCTAATTCAAGGAATTGTAACTGGCCATTTTTTTATAAATAATGACACCTTAATGCATCAGCAGCTCATTGACTGCATTGTGGTTATATGTGGAATAAGACATTCTAATACAAAGCTTCAGGCTGAGCCAAAATTTCTCATCATAACAAAATATAGAGTGTTAAGTTAGGCTGAGGGTTGGAGAAGAAATTTAGTCAGCGACTAAGTGATAGACCATCAAGGAATAATGAGATTAGATTGCAGGGCTTATCGAGTGCCTCTTTTTAACTTCATTTTTTATTTCAGTGGAGAGCCAGCTGCTTTGCTCTGGTTCTCTCATGGTGTCACATGCTTTCTCTAATTCTGTTGCATTTCGAGCAAAGAGATCAGAAAGGACTTTTTGGACAGATGGTGATGTTGTCTCTGAGCTGTAATTCATATGCAATCTCTGTCCAGAATTACATTTGTGCCATATGCACCGACTTTTACATTCCCTTTGGAAATGGTTTTAAGAGCAGGAACAAGCAAGATTTCAAAATATGTCATTTCTCTTCCCCCTCTGGTTATATAAATGCAATTCTGCAAGGTGCTAATGTACAAGGTGTCTCAAACAGCACATCCCATCTTGTAAGGGTGAGGCCAGCCTCAGCTGCTGAGGACAGGTCTCCTAGGATAACTAGTTGTGCAAAAGGTGGAAATTGATTTATATTGAGAGATTAGATTGAAATGCATTATTTAAATTTTAGTGAATATTTGAAGCCAGAAACACTACAGCAATTGTCTTCCTAAAATGTGTCCCTGTGAAAAATAGAATTGAACTGAAAGCAGGAAATATAAGACCTCTTCCCTTGCCTTTAAGTAACATGAAATATGGTGGTTGTGCTTATAGTAACTCATTATACGCAAAAATACAGATGGGAAATTGGCAAAATACTATTCACATAGTGCATGTGTAGTGCAGTTTGCATTGAAAAGGTAAATGGCAGGGGTCTAATTTAACAGCAAAATCAGCCACAGGTAGGGCAGAAAATTAATTGTTGTAGAGGTAAAAGCAGGCTACAGGATACAAGGCATTCATTAACTAGTGTAATCCGGAAGAAAGTTCCTTTGTGCAGATTATACCACATTTTACCTCTGCAGATGATTTTTCAGTTTCCATGAAGCTTAGCTGAAGAACCAAAACCAGGCAGACAAGACTATCAGGTGAGACCTAACCTTAGTTATATTTTTTAAATAGCACCAGTTGTTTTAGAAGAAAGGTGCTAAATCTCTTACAGTTTATGGGTCAAGTCCTTGACTCTTAAAAGAGGATTAGGTAGTCCAATGCTGACAGTTTTACAGATCATTCAAGGATTTCCCTCATACACCTAAGTTTCACATGTTAAAAATTAATTTCTCTGTTCTTCACCACTTTTTTCACAAATGTCACTCACAGCAGAATAATAGCTATAGGATCTCAGGATAACCTGTTGGAATTATATTGTTAGAAGAAATATCTTTCACAATTTGCAGTGAGAAAATTGTAATGTTATATTTTTCCTGATAGGAGAGTTGAAATGAGGGCCCCTTGGGTGTCTGCTTTGGAAGTTCTCAGTTTTATTCTGTTTTAGATAAAAGACAATGCATTGGACGACAGAAAACTTGATCAGTATCCAGGTTGTTCCATATTATGCAACCTATTATGTGGTAGACCTAGACACAGAGAGGTGTTAAGTCTCTTCTTTAGGCTTTCTGCGACATGCCAGCACACCTTAAGCTGCAAAAGATACCAAAGTGGTTGTGTCAGAATGTTTGTATTTTCTTGGCAATTCATTCTGTGCATTTGGAGACCTTATTTCAGACTTCCAGTACCAAAAGGAGACATACAGGAAGGACATGCAGTGATCGGATAAGGGGAAATGGCTTCAAGCTGAAAGATGGTAGATTTAGATTGGATATTAAGAATAAATTAATCACTGTGGAGGTGGTGAGGCACTGAAAGAGGTTGCCCAGAGAAGCTGTGGTTGCCCTGTCGCTAGAAGTATTTAAGGCCTGGCTGAATGGAGCTCTGAGCAAACTGATCTAGTGGAAGATGTCCCTGGCTCTGTCAGGGCAGTTGGGATTAGGTGATCTTCACAAATCTTCCCAACATAAACCATTCTGGTTTTCAAAAAGAAGAAAATGTATATAGTATATAGAAGAAGTAGAGTAATGTAGTGGGGTTTTAAGTACTTGAGAAAAATAAACATGATAAGCATAAACAGGGGAAGATAAAATAATGCATTTTCTTCTTAAAAAAAAAGAAAACAACAATTAAGTTATTTTTGTCTTTTGTTTCCCCCACACATGGATTTTAATTGCCCCTGAAAACAGCAGAGAATGCCATTTCCTTTCTTTAGATATTGTAGGTTTGAAAAACGCTTTTTGCAATGTCTTTTAGGATACTTTTTACCACTGCAAGACATAAAACAATCTCATTATCATGTGATAAAACGTCAGGAGCATAAAATATCATCCTAATAAGAATTTTTTCTGGTATTCAGATTGTTTCTTTCAGGGTCTTGTTGAAGGGAAAGTTTTCTATATGCATAGTAGACAAGAAGGAAATTAAATTCATATTAATAAATATGCTCTATGTATGTGATAGCAAAAATATTCCATGAAACCTGCCAGACATAACCTATGCTATGTTTTGTATACTTTGAGTGCAGTGAGAAAGCTAAAACTTTTATGTGCTATACACTTTTTGGGTGGAAGGACTTTCAAGAAATCAATCAGCAATCTCTAAACAAGTTTTATCATATTTTTATCCTATTACAGCCATTTTTATTATTATCTTTTAACAATTATCAGGATCTCTAGGGGTTGGAGGTTTTTTCATTTGTGGTCACATGTTTTTTGGGGGGTTGTGTATTTATCCCTGATTTGATTTTCTTATTTGTTTGTGGGGCTTTTCCACCAAACTCAGCACTAAAGACCTTATCTCACCCTGGCCGGCCTTATTGCATCTGATTTTCTCTCTCACTGAGTTGATATGTTTGAAATATTGCCAAGCCAACTTGCTCTTTAATTATTCTGGATTGTAATGCTAGCATTATCCTGATTATGCATTTTGGGAGGAGGGATTGTGTGTATATGCTATATTTAAATTCCTTCAATTAAATGAAGAGGAAATGTATGCTTAATAATACAAGCTGCCAAAATCTATAAAGACAGAAACAAAGAAGGGATAAAACAAGATGACATTACTTCCAGCCAGTCATCTTTTGTTTTGCAGTTTATCGTAAATACCATGGACTCTGCAAACATTTATGCACATGTGTTTTGACTGCACATTATTCCATCCCCCTTCTTCCTTCTCGGAAAGGAAAAGGAATTTCATAAACTCTGATCCTTGAAGTGAAAAGTTTAAAACAAATCCGTAGTTCATTCTTTTACACAAGACTTTTCAATTTTTTCAGTGGTATTACCTGTAAGAGATCTAAGGAATCAAGGAAAATTAGGCCATTTCATTAATGAAAAATTATTTCAGGAGACCATTTATTTTCTGCCAAGTTAAAAAAATGTTATCCGCAATTCTAACTATTCTCTAAGTTTGATGAAAATACCCATATCATGTAACACACTTTCACAAAAGAGAAAATACAATATAAAATTCATCATTGTATTAATGATATAGTTCAAATTAATATCTAATACTGTTTCTGCAGATGGAAAAAGAAAATGAACATATTCTGGTGGCCTAACTTTTTCAAAGCCATCTCAGAATTATTTATTAAGAAATAATGGCAAAATCTGTGAAATATTGCAATCTATTAGATTATTACTAGTTGTCTAGAGAAAAGAAAACTGATACTAATATGGCATCTATAAATCAATGGTAGATAATATCACCAGGGACAGTACTACAAATTATTACCAGAGCAATAATTTTACCAATGTACCATGGCTGAAATAGAATTTCTTATCTTGAGTGTTGAGGTAAATTCCACCTTCATTGTTGGAAGCATGCTGTTCAACAAACTCAGAGCAAATACATACATTGTAACAATGACATATGGAATAACAAATTTGGGAACTGGTAACAAACAGTAATGAGAAGCTAATGAAAAAACTAAAGTGTAATATACATTTCATAAGTTGTGCTTCTGTGAACAGAAATAACCCACATAACAGTACTGTAAATGATGCACAGAATTATGTTTTACTGCCTCAGGCAAATTGCCTTTATTTAAACCAGAAGCTTTCTAAATTCAAGGAAATGTAAATAAAGTTGTCATTAGCAATGTGTTGCACTAGTCAAGATTAATTGGATAGCTCAACAGTTCAGACTTAAGATTATAGCTTGCTGTTTGCTTTCACTTCAGTGTATCTTTTAGATAGTATACTGGCAGAATTAACGCTAAGAATTGAAATGGTAGAGCAAAAAAGAGATGACAGTTAATTTAAAGCCATGCACTGTAATTTAGGAAAGTTGGAAAGATATTTTTGGTTAGAGATGCAATTGAATTGTCAATATCTTGAATGTTACTTTAGAAGATTAGTAAGCATTTGGTAGCTATATAAATACATCACTGTTGATAGGAATGTGTGGATATTTGAGAGGTGAAGGGTGGTTTCTTATTGAATGCAATATTGTTTTTACAGCATTACCATATTGGCAATAATGATGAGCCATAATCCTTCACAGGTCTTTGTAAAGAAAGGAAGAGTACTTATAGTAGAGATCTTGCTCTTTTTCTGAAGGAGAAAGAAGAATCTTAGATCCATAGTTCTACCTATTTAATGTGTTGTATTTTTTTTATCTTGGTAAGAGACATAGAAGTATGTCTATACAAAATATGTCACACTTTGAGAAATGAATATTTTACTTTCATTTTTCCTTTTCCCCCAATTTTTTTGTATAGTACTGTACACCTGAATTGTTCTGTCAGCTCCAAACTAATGTGAAGAGTAAAACTTTTTGAGTCCAAATAAAGTTTCTAAAACATACTCTTTCCCTGTATTCAGGGCTGAATATGAAAGATTGCAGGTAAGCATAAATAATGGGCTTTTGCCCCCAATGTGGGCAAATATATGAAAGGCATGCCAGAGAACATCAAACTCTACAAAAAGAGGAAGCAAGGATAAGAAGGTGGCAAATATGTCATAGAATAAATGGGAGAGTAATTTGTCAAAACTTTTTTGTCACGTTCAGAATATATGGATTTTAAGAGAAGGTCTCAGATGTGGAGTGTTTTGCCAAATAAACAAGCTTTAACTGCGGCACTTTATAGTCTGAATTTCTTCAGCTCTGCAGCAAGGCATTCCAATTGTGTTTGGATAGCAAAGAAACTACAAAGTCTCTTTTTTTTTTGGCTAATGCCTAATAAACTATTGGTTTAAATCTGCATAATTTTTACCAACAAAAAAAGCAAACCTTTTTGACAAAGACAGTCACACGGGATGTATAGATGATTGGAATATGAAGACAACTAATAAAAAAAAAGTAATATGTGATACAAAACATATGAAATATTCCTCATATTAATTCTTTTTAATAATAAAATATTTTTATAAATGCAATTATTTTTGAACTTCGATGTGGAAATTAGGTTTTCTTTGATAGTTTCTGAAGTTGCTGCTGAATATCAATTATACCATCTTAAATATCATTGATATCTGTGTCAAAATGCTGTGGTCAGTAGTATGAAGTTGTGTGAAGGGATTTTTTCTTTCATTTTTATTTAATGTTCATTTCCAGTTATCAACTGGAACTGAACCTTGGGAGAAATAAGAGTTCAAATTGTCATTGTAGGTGACTGTATAAAGCATGAGACTTCTTTCCACAAAAAATATGAATAACAACTTTTTTCCTGGAAAGTCTCAATCATATCACCTCTGCTCCAGCCCTGAATTGTTCTTCAGAAAAACCAGTAATTTCCCATTAACTTTTCCTATAGTTCTGATTCAAGTATTTCATAAGCCAGAGGGAGACCACTAGTATCTACCAACACAGAAGAGGTTTCATTCTTATTTCAGAAAGATATTGAACCATTTAGAATATAAATACATTTACTATAAAGTAAAACTTTACAAACATTATGGTAGACTTTAATACTGCAAATATTGCAAGCTTGCTAATTGATTAAAACACTTGAAAACTTCCACTTTTTAAATTTTTTAATTTAACAGCTTGTTGGTTGGTTGGTTGTTTTTTTTTTTTTTTTTAACTCCATAAAGTATACAGCTTTCTGGTTAGGAAAATACTGTTAGTATCCACAGAGAAAAGAGAAATATCAGTTTATACCTTTCACATGTGTTTCTAACTGAAACAGTTCTTCTGTGTGAGTTTTAGTTAAGAAACTTAACAAATTGTTTTCCTTTTCAATGGGATAATACAAAAGCAATACCCAACTAACTAACTATTATAATTTCAGAGAGCATACTGACATCTCTCTGTGGTGCCTTTTCGTAAAAATGCCAGTCTGTAGTCTATAGTGTGAGAAGAATTGTCAAGTAATACATTTGTTTTAATGAGAAGTTTTGTTGGAAAGAGGCAAGGCCAAAGATTAGGATGATTATTTTTCTGTGACACTGTAGTTCTCCACATGTAACTGTGACCACGAATAGCATAATGTCACTTTCATTCCTGTTTCTGCCTGAAATAATTTATCCATTCTGATGACAACTCTACAGACAAGGGCTCTCCAATATAAGACAAAAACATCAGGAAGCTGAACTCTGCGGGGCACTGTCTTACCTTCCACAGCAGTGAGTAGGGTACGGCAAAAAGGTAAGAAATAATAATAATTTCACCATAATACAAAACTACTACAAACCTGGATAATGTATGATTGTTTTAGAAGGAATACCCAGCTCCAGAGTATGAGTCAGCCTCTGGCAGATCAAGGGAAGACTTTCCACTGATTTTGACAGGAGTTGAATAAAGTTCATATAGGATGGTTTTCATGCTGGTAGAAGTATGAAACATACAAACATAAATGGCAAAACTAAGGAAAAAAGAAGACGAGGCTATTGTGCCTGCAGCAGAAAAGTGTCACACTGAAACGAAAGACTGTATGATGTTAAAATTTTATCACTTATTTAAAAGACACAATAGTTAGGAAATTATGCCTTTTCTGCCCTTTCAATTGAGTAGGAAATGCTGGATGCAGTAATTTAGAAAAAATAATTGACATAATTCTTAAGTTAATAACTAGAAGCCAACAGCTTTTAAAGTAACGAATGGAATTTGACAGCTTTTACTGTCTGGGCCTTGTATGTGAGTGTCTATTGCATTACAGAGAAGTGCAGTGAGTTCAGAGTCTTCTGGGAGAGCTCAGTCTTCCTTTTATGTGTATGTGAGAATATTAGCACTAAACAGAAAACTAATTTGACATTAATTTTTAGGCAAGCCATTTTTATATGCCTATGCTTTAATATGTTTATGGTAGTTTTATGGGCAAGTAAGACTGGAAAGTGCTAACATTAACTTTGGAAAATTATATTTACTGAAGAAGGAAGCATGCAGATAATTTTAATGTATTCACTGTATAGAACAAAAAACCCCAGAAAACATGGATTATAAATAGAAGTGTTTATAAAATGTTTTTTTTTTGGTTGGACAAATTCAGTTTTTGAAACTTGGAATCTTGAATTCTGTTTAAAATGTAAATACCTGTAGGTTAACTAAAATCCTGGCAAAATGCTTCTACTTCAATTGCATCAAGAACAATGAGCCTGTTTCTTCAAATGGCATCAGCATTTATCTATTTAATAGATATTATCAAAAAAATGTAGACACTGATAAATGAAAGATAGAATTATTTAGATATTTACGGGAATTCCTGTTAAGTTTCTGAATAATTAATAGGAGCTTAAATAAGTACAAAAATCTCTAAAAACAGGCTTAATTTTTGTATTGGGATGCATACTTTTGCCATGTACCTTTGAAGTGATTTTGTTACCTAGAATTTGTTTTAAAACCAAGCCAGGTCATTAATGACTGAAAATATATGTTGTCTGTGATCAGACTTTAGTGAAAGGACTTGAATTTGAGTATTTTCAAATCCTGGCTTTCCAGGGATTAAACAATACTAAGACAGTACGATCACTTGCTCTTTAAAGATTATTCCACTAATACCTCAGATGAATTGGCAAGACTTACAACATTCTACCATTCCCTTTTATCTCTTTTGTGAACAGATGTATAACGTCTTGCCTATGAGACAAGGGTGCCATTCATCAGGACCACTGGATTCAGATGAAACAGAGAAACGGGAGTTCAGAGCATATGCTCTGAACCAAAGATTTTAACTTAAAATATCTTTTAAGTGTAGTGTGTTTTCCTAGTATTTTAAGAAAGGCATTGTAACATGCAAATAATAGAAAAAAACATTAATTCATAAGCATGTGGTAATTATCATGTTTTGAAACTTATCAGTAATGTGTGTTTTCTCTATAAAACTTTTAATACTCCAAGGAGAACAGAAAATATCTGGATGATGTTAACTTATGGAATATCCACATTTCAGTAGCAGTTCAATGTGTGGGGATGGTTAAAACTGAAACTGTTAATCTTGATCCAAATTTTTGAAACCCCAACACTGGTAGTGTTAAAAGCCAGGCTGGATAAGTCCTTGTGCAACCTTGTCTAGTGGGAGGTGTCCCTGCATATGTCAATGGGGATTGGGAACAGATGATGGTCTTTAAGGTCCATTCCAGCCCCTAAATATTCTATAATTCTAAGAATCTAGAAATAGTGACAGAAAAATTAGTTTTCATAAAATCATAAAATGTGCTGAATTGGAAGGGATCCAAGAGGATCATCAAAGTCCAACACTTGGCCCTGCACAGGACCAAGAGTCACACCATAAGCTTGAGTGTGTTGTTCAAATGTTTCTTCTACTCTGAAAGGATTGGTGCCATGACTACTTTTTGGGGAAGACTGTTCCAGTGCTCAACTATTCCCTGGGGAAAAAACCTTTTCTTAATGTCCAATGTAAACCTCACTTGACTCAGCTTCATATTGTTTCCTTGTGTCCTGTCGTGGGTCACAAGAGTGAAGACATTGGTCTCTGCCCCTCTGTTTCCCCTTGTGAGGGTGTTGAAGGCAGCAATGAAGTCTCCCCTTAGTGTCCTCCAGGCTGAACAGATCAAGTGACCTCAGCCACTCCCCTCAAGACCCTTCACCATGCTCTTGGCCCTTCCTTGGATACTCTTTAAGAGCTTAATGTCATTTTATATCATAGCACCCAGAACTGGATTAAAGAGTAGCACTAACAATTTTTTGCAGAGGGAATCTGAATAGAGATGTGAGTAGTTTTATGAGTAGGACCACCCAGTGTAGAGAGAAACAAACTTGTTGCCTTCTTTCGTAAGCAAAGGAAGATTTCACATCCCACCATGAACCCTTACTGAATGACATCTTTGAATTTCTCACCAGAAAAAAGATGACTACCTCAATAACTAATTTTTTTAAAATGTAATTATATTTATTTTATTTGTAAGCCTTTACATCTAGTCTTGCAGTTAAGTCCTTGACATTAAATCTTCTGGAATAAATCCTTTTTTTGTTTTACCGAGACGTGTGATGCTGAAGACACAGTGGTGTATGGCACAATGCTGTATGGCTAGAAACATAGCGTGGTGTGTTTTCTTAAGGAAAGGAAAGAACCCAGATAAAACATAATGAAAGGGATCTCCCAAGAGAGCCATATCTGCTAATATGTTTAACGTAGACAGATTCTGGGAAATAATTTGTGCCACACTTCAGAGAATCACTGATTGATGGAAGAGAGATGGTATAGACAAGTATATGCATTGGGCAGGAATTCTATTTAAAAAATGCATTAACTCTCACACTTTTCCTGCAAAAGCAGATGGCTGTGCTACATAAGGCAGTTCAAAGAGAACTCACAGTGCTAGAGGAGGGTGTTCCCTTGAGTAATGAAGCTGGTTATATAAAATAAAAAAAAAATGGTTAGCTTATCATTTGCCTGAAATGAAGCTGAAGGAGTGAGCAATAGGCTTTATTAAAGAGACTGACCAACCTCATGTATTTTATAATGCCTTTATAAATGGCATTAAAGATAGTAATGGATTTCAAACCTGCAACCTGGTATTGTAATTTTATCTGTAATTTAACATTGCCCTATCTGATGCCTGATAGAAGATGTATCTTCCCTGAAATGCATTTTCAACCTACACATAATTTCTTATTGAAGAGAAAAACAGAAGATAACTTTTTTTTTTTTAAAAAGGCAAAAAATATATTCATAAAAATTCCACTAAATTGAATTTAAAAGAACAGGTGAAATGATGTGGAGCTGAATTAGAAATTGAATATTCAAAGCAAGATTAATAAGAAGATTTAGATTGACAGCCCTGAAAAAAACAGAGCTGCCTGTTCACAATGTAAAGGGTCATTGGCTGTATTTATTGCAAACATAATTGTTTTGTTCTATGAAGCAAAAAAGTAGCTTTGTTTATGAGTGTGTCTGCATATTTGGTGGCCTTGCCTATGAACAAGACAATAAAGAGCACATGACACATAAATTTTTTCATATGAAAAACTTCTTCCACAAGTTTTATTATCTATAAGATAATAAAAATAATATGAATAACTGAAGATAACATTTGACAGAAAACATGAAAGAACAACGGTTCCCACATTTTCTGCTTCAAAGCATCCATGAGCATCATAGGTGTTTGCAAAACTCCAGGATGCATAGAAGCATGCTCAGTGACTTTTTAAAAGTCATGACAGTCAGGGGGTACCCCCAATGACTGAAGAAAATGGAATTTAGCACATATTTTCGAAAAGGATGATAAGGAGAACCCTGGGAACTACTGACCAGCAAGGCTCATCTTTTGACCCAGTAACATCATGAAACAGGTCATTCTGGAAAACATATTGAAACCTATGGAAAACGGGGAGGTGATTAGAGAGAGTCAAGATGGTTTCACCAAGGGCAAATCAGGCCTGAGTAATTATGGCCTTCAATAATGGAGTGACTGCATCACTGAACAAGGGAAGAGCTAGTAATGCCATTCACATGGACTTCTGTAAGGCTATTCATATGGTCCCACAAAAAATTCTTGCCTCTAAATTGGCTTTGAAGAACTGTTGGATAAGAAATTGTCTGGGTGGTCCCATTCAAAATGTTACAGTCAACCTCTCAATGTCCACGTGCAAACCAGTAGTGAATGGTGTCCCTCAGGGATGCATCCTGGGATCAATACTATTGAATATTTTCATCAGTGTCATAGATAGTTAAATGGAGTGCACCTTCAACAAGTTTGCAGGTGACACAAGTTGAATGGTGCAATTGATTCACTTGAGTGAAAGGATGCTGTCTGGAGGAATCTTGATAGGTTTGAGGAGTGGGCTGATGTAAACCTCATGAAGTTCAACAAGGCCAATTTCAAGGTCCTGAACCTGGGTCAGGCATTCCTCAATATCTATATAGACTGGGTGAATAACAGATTGAGAGTAGCCCTACAGGGAAGGACTTGGGGATACTGGGAGATGAAAAATTATGTATGAATAGGCAAAGTGCACTTGAAGCTCAGAAAGCCATCATATCCTGGGCTGCATAAAAGTGTATCCAGCAGGCCATGGAGGACAATTCTCCCTCTTTACTCCACCTCATGAAAGGTCACCTGGAGTAACAAGTCCAGATCTGGGATCCTCAAAACACAAAAAAGACACATGCCTGCTAGAGTAGTTCCAAAAGAAAGACATAGAAATTATCAGAGGGCTGGAGAAACCCTCCTATGAAGACAGGCTGAGAGAATTAGGGTTGTTCAGCCTGGAGAAAGGAAGACTCCAGGAGGACCTTATTGTGGTCCTTGAATACATACAGGGGGATTACAAGAAATACAGATGAAAACTTTTTGCCAGGACGTCTAGTGACAAGACAAGGGGAAATGTTTTTAAATGGAAAGAGAGTAGATTTATATTGAATATAAGGAAGAAATATTTTTCTCATGAGAGTGGTGAGCCACTGGAACAGATTGTCCAGAAAAGAAATTGAAAATTTATTTGGGAAAAAATATATAGGTTTTTCCTCCTCTGTCGTAATAGACAGGGAACTCTCTTTTACCCTCTATAGAATCTAGACAGCTCTTGTCAGAAAAGGTGTTTGTTAACTGAGTGTTTAGTCCACTTAAAATGTTTTCATGCTTGTTTATTAAGTAATTATACAGAAGGTTTGCTCCGTAGCCATTTATTAACTGTTAATTTATTGCAAATTTCTCCCATAATGTATCACTATTTGCCACAGGTAAAATTGTGCATATGATCATTAATTCTTTATAAAGTGGCCATAATTCTTTATAAAGTGGTTAAAAGTTGTGCTCCATTTCTCAAGGGTTTAGTTTTGTGTGGGTTTTTTTAACTTCATTAACAAATTAGTTTTTCACAGAGTCTGTGGTTACTATTGGTTAATATTTGTTCCTGTTCATCATAATTGACACTTCAATACAATACCCTTTCCTATCTCACCAGGTATATGCTGTGTCACCATGTATGTGGATGAAAAGCACTTCAGTATCACCTCAATGACTTTTACATGAACAGATGAGACAAAAACCAGTGGTGCACTCAGCAGGGAATGCCATTCGTTGTTTAAAATACAGTAAATTATACCAAGTCAGAGGTATGACAGAAATTCACTAACATATTACAGAAGTCATTAACTCAGCCTGAGACCTGGCTTATTTCCAGCAATTTGAGTGGAATTAAGCCAACGCTAAATTTGGCCCATTTACTTCTGTATAGTTTCTGCTACACAGATGTTTGTTCATTCTGTATTCAAACATTTTATTACAAAGATTAATAGCCTCTCTCCTACTGTATTAATAATCCAATAGCATGACAAGGAATAGCTAGCACAATGCAAAATGCTTAAACTCATTAAAAATAATTACTTTGATACAGTGGGTTGTACTACTCAGGGACTGATTTCAAATCTTGGCTGAAGTATATTGCTGTACTGACAAAATGTCAGAGATTCATGGGTTCTATGACAGACCCTGTAAACTGTCTGAAGACTGTCATACATAGTATCTGTAAAGATTGTCTACAGAATATCTTTCTTAATCTAAGAAATTATAAATTTTATTTGTGGTGTAAGTTTTAGCTTACTAATATGACTGGGTAGCTCCCAGATTTATATTAGGTTATGAAATACTTAGTTTTTGATGCTATTTGGTCTAAATGCCAAGAAGACTTTAATTGTCACAGGATTAGATGAAGAATTACTTGAATTAAATGCAGGCTTTCCTTTCTTCATTGTATAACATTTCTATTACTACTCTTTCATAAAGAGGCATGGCCAGTCTTGAGATAGGGCAACTGTTTAAATAAACCATCAGGAACATATGGAATATTTTGCTGGTTTTCAGTACTATTAAGTTTGCATTTTATTTTCAAAAAGTGAGTTAACTTCATTTAGTTTTGAAAATGGTTTATCTGCATTTATGCAGATCTTGTATTTCTGAGCAGAACAATGCACAACTGTAATGGTTATCATGAAAAAACCACAAACTCATCGTTTTCTGCATGAGGTATGTTGCTGAGGTAAAGCATAGGGTAAAATTCATGCAATGAAAGCCCAGTTGGAGATGAAGCTGGCCAGAAATGTGGGAGCAAAAAAAGGACTTTTTCAAATATATTAATTGTAATAGGCAGTGTAGAAATAACTTCTGCCCATTACAGCATGAGGATGGGCACCTCACAAATAGGGACATGGACAAGGCAGAGGTGTCTAGTGCTTTCTTTGCCTCCGTCTTCAACACATATGGCATACCAAGGACATCTCAGTGCCCTGAGCTGGAGGGCTCATGGCTATGAAAATGATCCTGAATTTGTACAGAATCTGCTACACCAACTGGATCCCTACAAATCTATGGACACTGATATGATTCATCCAAAAGTCCTCAAAGTCCTAGATGATGTCATTGCAAAGCCTCTCTCAATGATTTTTTGGGCAGTCTTGAGAATCTTGAGAGGTCCCAACTGACTAGATGACAGAGAATGTTGTCCCAGTTTTCAAGAAGGAAAGAAGAAAAATCACAGAAACTACAAGTCTGTCAGTCTCAATTCAGTGCTCGGTAAAATCATGGAAAAGATTGTTGTAGGAAGTATTGAAAAATACCTGAAGGACAATGCAGTCATTGATCACAGCAGGCACAGCTGCATGAGGGTAAAGGTTGGGCTTGTCAAATCTGATTTCTTTCTCTGACAGGGTAACCTCACCTAACTGGTGTAGGAAAGTCTGTAGATGTAATCTTTTGGGACTTCATCAAAGCTTTTGATACTGTCTCTCACAGTATCCTTCTGTATCAAATGTCCAGCACACAGCTGGATAAACACCACATCATGTGATGGGGGAGCAACTGGATCATGGAACAAGCACAAAGGCTAATAGTGAATGGGGTGATATCAGCTGTCATCCATTCTCTAGTGGGTTTTCACAGGGCTCCATCCTCAGCCCTGTGCTCTTCAACATCTCCATAAATGACTTGGATGCAGGACTCAAAGGAACACTAATCAAGTTTGCCAGTGATGCTAAACTGGGAGGAGCTGTCGACTTCTTAGGGGGCAGAGAGGCCCTGCAGAGAGGTCTCAACAAATTAGAGAGACAGGCAATCATCAACCATATGAAAGTTAATGAGGGTAAGTGACAGATTCCATACATGGAATCAGGCAACCCTGGCTGTGTAGACTGGGGAATGAGATGCTGGAAACCAGTGCTGTGGAAAGGCACCTGTGGATCCTGGTCAGTGGCAAGGTGAATCTGAGTCAGCAGTGCCCTGGCAGCCAGGAGGGCCAACCCTGTCCTGGGGGGCATCAGGCACAGCATCACCAGCCAGGCAAGGGAGGAGATTGTCCTGCTCCGCTCTGCTCTGCTCTGCATTGGGGAGGCATCACATTGAGTCCTGTGTGACATTTTGGGTGTCACAATATAAAAGTGACATTAAGTTCTTAAAAAGCTCTTAAAAAGGACAGCCAAGAGCATGGTAAAGGGCCTGAAGGGAAAGTTGTATGAGGACTGGCTGAGGTCACTGGATCTGTTTAGCCTGGAGGAGACTGAGGGGAGACCTCATTCCTGCTTTCAAAATCCTCACATGGGGAAACAGAGGAGCAAGGACCAATGTCTTCACTCTTTTGACCCATGACAGGACTCAAGGAAACAATATGAAGCTGAGTCAGGGAAGGTTTAGGTTGCATATTAGGAAAAGGGTTTTTTGCCAGAGGGTGGTTGAGCACTGGAACAGGTTTCCCCAGAAAGTAGTCACAACACCAATCCTGACAGAGTTCAAGAAACATTTGGACAACACTCTCAGGCACAAGGTGTTATTTTTGGGATCTCCTGCAGAGGGCCAGGAGCTGGACTTTGATGATTCTGAAAGATCCTTTCTAACTTGGCATATTTTATGATCACTGTTCCTGTTTTATATTAATTTTGCTTATCTGTATGGAGGACTCAGAACAAAGGCAAATTAGGCCTGTTTAATGATTCCTGATTATTAATTCTTTTGCCATGGTCATGTCTTTAAACACACAGTGATGCAGGTATTGTTTCCATTTGTGATATTGTAACAAAGGATAGAATGGTATTGATTCTTTACCTGTTCACCATGGCATAATTTATGAATGTCTGTTCAATTGCAGTAAAGTAATGAATGAGACAACGCAGTTTATTACGGAGTTCTACAATAATTGTTTGCTTCTCATCACTTGAATGGAAGTAGAAATATTAAGATCTCAAGTGACAAAAAGGCTGGTATAGATTGTTCAAAACTGTTGACTTGCATAAAATTGCATAGTAATTCGTCAAAACCTCTAAAAACCATGGGATTTCTTTTCCAATATCACTTCCCCAGTTGTGTTGGAATAAAATACTTAAAATAAAAAGTCCCAAACCATATGCTATAAATGCGGTTCTTTTGCATGCAGCCATCACTACTATTCCTTTATCTGACCAATGACTAGAAAATCAAAACACAATATGGGTTTGTTCACTGAGGAAAGGGTTCAAGATGGAAAAAAACCTTGGCAGACAAAGAAAACAAGACAAGACTATATAATACCCATGTTTCATAGTGTTCACTAGCACTTAACAAATTATGAAAACAGTAAGAGTCATTGGTTTTTAAAAAAATCAAAGAGCTAGAAGATAACCCCCTAGATGACCTGCCATTCTTCATTTCTAACTTCTTTACTGTCATTAAAAAGAGTTGAATTCAGCATGAAAAATTTCAAAAGCATTCTGGATGACTGTTAACGAGTTGCAGTATGCATTTTACCCATCTGTCAGTTTTTCCTTTCTTTATGACTAGCACACTGTGATGATAAGTAGCATGTTTTACCCCGTGTTTAGCCAGCTATGCTTTTCAGAATTTGAGTAATTTATTAGTGGATACATTTACATGCCAGACACACACACATCATCTTGACAACCATTTTTCAGGATATAGCTGTTGCTTAGTGTCTAGACTTTACATTTTCAAATTTTTGTCCTCTTAAATCCACACACAAAAACTTGAATCTGAACTCTCCTGGAACTGATGGGCCCTCAATTGTGTCTAAAAAAGTATCAAGCAGGACTTGTGATATCAAAGATATTTCTAAGAAATATATTCATGTAGCATGTGTGTGGGAAGAATACAAGTGTCATATCTGGGTTTTTTTTGACATAACTGAAAGCCCAATATTCTGTGTGAATAGACCCACAGTCCTGCAAAATAGATTCTGACCCAACCATTGCCCTGTCTACTGTTGTTGTGGACACAATCAGTCTGCATTAGAGGAGGCTGGCCAAGAGCATGATAAAAGTAAGCTAATTGGTTGGAAGAATAGGAAATGTTCTCAAAAGCAGGTCACCAATGTAGTATAGGTAGCAGAAATCATGAGTAACAAGACTGCTGAAATGCTCAGACCTACTCTGGAACAGTGATGGACTTTGGGTTGAAAAAGCAGAGTGTAGATGATGGTGGAAACAGTGAATGTCTCAGTGTTTTGAGGCATAACTGACTGGCTTTGGTTAATATGAAGGACAGTTATTTTATTTAAGCAGATTGTGTTAAAATATATGGTTATTAGTCAATTTATTTGCTTAGATCAGCTCACTCCTGATTTTGACTTCCCTAAGTTATAGTATAAATATGGGCAGAGTGGAATGATTTTCTTGTACTTCACTGGTCATGTTGCATTACTTTTTATGACAAGCCTTTTCCCTTACAAGAGTACTCATCAAGTATGCTAGCTACTCTACATTCAAAGTTCAAGCAGAGTATATGATCCATGGCACAAATGCAATTCTGTTGATGGGACTTATAACAGTAAGCAGCAAAACAGCATTTAGAAACATGATGGCTGTTAAAAGAAATCGCAGAGAGATAAAGAACATATCTAATAATTCACATCGTTCTTACATGACAGTCAAGAAGCATGCAAAACTTAACTAAATTGACATAATGAAGAAGATGATCATTGAAAGTTTTCTATATGGCAGATATTTAATTTGATTTTTTTTTTTGTTTTGTTTTCTAAATGTATTACTGTAGTTAGACATCCAAAAATGCATTTCAAAATTGAGTATGACAGAAAGAGTTAGGGTTGATGATGAGGTTATTATGATTGGTTAAACTTTTTGTTTATACATTTTGAAAATATGCATAATTACATCCATTTCTAAAAATGGTAAGAAAGTGTAAAAAAATGTGACCTATAGGTAAAGCTTTGTAAAGGGAAGGCCTGGTAAAATCATGGCTCTGACCTGTTACTTAGCCTAAGTAGAAATAGACTGTGGAAGAGTGACTCAGGTGAGAGTGAGAGAGTGAGCCATGCTGCATGAATGCCTCGTGCCCACACTGTGGTGTATGGTCATTGGTAAAATTGGGTTTATTGTCCTTTAAAACTATGTAAACTGACAACTGACTAATGACATAAAAAGGTTGGGGTTTTTGTAAATAAAATTCCTTCTTTGCACTGGCCTGGGTACTCCTCGCTGCTCCATATTGCTACAAAAAATGGGCAAAAAAGAGTAAAAAAGGAAAAGGACCCCGGGAAATATTGTCCAATCATCCCATTCTCCATGCCCAATAACATCATGGAACAGATCTTTCTGGAAGACATGTTGAAATGCATAAAAGATAGGGGGATTATTAGAGACAGTCTTTAAACTAAGAGTAGATTTAGATTTTATACAAAGAAGATATTTTTTAAAATACTGTTGGTGAGACAGTAAAGAACCTGTGAATACTGCATCATTACAAGTGTTCAAAGTCAGGCTGAATGGGGTCTGGGCAACTTGATCTAGTGAATGGTGTTCCTGGCCATAGCAGATGGTTGAACTAGATAATCTTTAAAGGCTGTTTTCAACTCAAACCATTCTATCATTTTATGACTCTATATTATTCCTAAAAATTATATTTTCACATGGAAATAAATTGATCAATTTAATGGATCTCCACCATTTTTACTACTACGGTTCAATCTAACTGCTATGCATTGTAAAACAGTCTTGCTATCACTGGGCATAAAAGGAAATTAATACATTATCTTCTACAACTAGAGAGTGGAATAAAGAGTAATTAGAAGTTGTTAAAAAGAAACTCTTTCAGCTTGTCAAAATGAATAGTTTATAACATCATCTTTTCTAATAATGATTGAAGAAGTTACTGAGCAGCAAATAAAATGTAACCTCTGACTACAATAGACAGAAAAAATAGAAGAATAATGGTCCCCTGATAATCATTTTGACATTGTTATTGTAGCAAATTAGGATTGAACTCACTTTTCCTGGTACCATTGCAGCTGTACTATAAATCCTTCGATTTCTTACAAAGAGGATCAGTCTTTATAGTTTTAAATCTTTATTCAATTTTATGAGGGAGTGCCCTGAAAATAATTCAATATTGTGTTTTCATAAAGATTAACATTCAATGTCCTTTTTGCAGTATGGCAAAAGAAGACAGACTTTGTCCCTGATTAAAATCAAAGAAAGGGCACATTTATGTTTACAGACAGAAAAAAAAAATTGTGCAGAATTTCCTTATCTGATGTCATGGCTCAATATCATAGAAACATAGAATCATAGAATGGTTTGTGTTGGAAGGGACCTGAAAGTCTATTTAGCTCCAACCCCACTGCTATGGGCAGGAGCACCTTCAACTAGAACAGGTTGTTCAATGACCTATCCAAACTGGCTTTAGACACTTCCAAGGATGGTACATCCACAACTTCTCTAGGTAACCTAGTCCAGTTCTTCACCATACTTACATCCTTACATAAAAATTTCCTCACTATATCTAATGTAACCCTATTCTCTTTCAGTTTGAAGCCATTCCCCCATGGTTCTGTCACTACATGCCCTTGTCAAAACCTTGTCAAAACTCTCCAATTGCCTTTTGGGGCCCCTTTCACTGGAAGACTGTTCTAAGGTCTTTCCAACTCCTTGTCTTTTCTAAGCTGAACTTCCCCAATGCTCTCAGTCTGTCTTCATAGCCCTCTGATCATCTTCATGGCCTTCCTCTGGACTCATTCCATGAGATCCATGTCCCTCTTATGCTGGTGGCCCCAGACCTAAACACAGTACTCCATATGGAGGGTACAGAGTGGAGAATCATCTGCCTTGACCTGTTAGTCAGGTTTCTTTTGATGAATCCCAAGATATATTTGGCTTTCTGTCCTGAAAACGTACATTACCTGGTCATGTTGAGTTTCTTTTCCAGTCACACATTGAAGTCTTTCTCTGCAGAACTGCTCTCAATCCATTTTCTGCCCAATTTGGGATTTGTGGTTGGGATTGACCTGACCCACATGCAGAATATTGCACTTGCCTTGCTGAATTTCATGAGGTTCACACAGGCTTGCGTCTGAAGCCTGTCAAGGTCTCTCTGGATGGCATCCCTTCCTTCCATCATGTCAATGAACAGACTGTGGGATTGTCAATAAATATGTTGAGGGTGCATTCAATCCCACTGTCCACGTCAACAGCATAGATATTAAACAGCACTGGTCCCAGTATGGATCTCTGAGGAGCACCACTCGTCACTGCTCTCCACTTGAACATTGAGATTTGACTGAAAGTCTTTAAATGTGACCATCCAGCCAATTCCTTATGCACCAAGTGGATAATCCATGTCTCTCCAGTTTACAGACAAGGATGTCATGCAGGACTGTGCCAAAAGCTATGCACAAGGTCCAGGTAGATGATATCACTCACTCTTCCCTTATCTACCAATCATTTCACCCTCCTGTACAAGTCCAAATTTCAAGGCTAAAATTTTCAGATACAATGATTGTTGCAGACCAGCTTCTATTTTATAGCCCTTTAAATAATACATTTTCCAGAGTCCTTCTCTTTAGATGAAAAAAATTCACCAGATGCCTTTGAGTGTCAGATTCCTTTTCTATGCCAAAATCATTCCTTAAGTATTAGAGACATTAGTTCTGTGTAAAATATTTTTATCATTGTTTGCACTAAATATTGAAACTTAAGGTGTGCATTTATACATTGGCAAATGTTTATAAAAGTGACTCCCCTACAGAAATACAATTTACCTAAATACATATGGTAGTATTGGTTTGTTCTGGGAAAGAAATTAGTACAGTAACTTGTATTTTGCGATTGAAGTTAAAATTTTGGAAGGAAATTGAATTTTTGTTATAAATATGTTTGCATGTGCTTCCTCACATCATGTAAGATATGTGTTCTGAAAGCACATTTCCTGAATCCTGTACAAAAGCTGTTAGCACTGTCTCACTTAATATTTTCCTCAGAACTATTTATTAAGTGAAACTGAGGTCAAAAGTGGGAGATAGTTTCTGCCTTCTGATATACATGATATGGTTTTATTACTACTATGTGGGTCATCTACATGCCTCTGAGGAGATTTTACTCAATCAAGTAACTTCACACAATGTTACAAGAAAAGAAAATTTCCAGAATTGCTGGTACCAGAAATCTCTGATTAAACTCAGATGAAAAGGACCTGGAGGAAAGAACAGAGAGGGACCATAAAACTGCCAGACTGAGCTAATATGTGAGTGAGAGATAAATCTGATGAATAAGGGGATGCATTAACTTCAGTAAGCAAAGTTTCAAACCTGAAAACTAATGGATTGACAGTTTGGCAGTGAAAAAAGAGAAGAAAAAAAATCTTGGTGAACAGATTGCCTGATACATCTATTCTGCACTTTATATAATGAAAGTCATTAGAAGGAAGTTTGGAATAAAGAGAAATCAATTGCTTGTGATGAAAGCATGGATAAGAGTAGTTTATCTTGATTGAATGGAGTACCTTGAAAATATTTTTTTATTAGAACTTGACTGAGTGATGACACCCCTATGTCAAACTGAAAAAAGCTTCATTACTCTTGAGGAAGTGAACAAAATCTACTAGACACAAACTTCCAAACAAAGAATGACTTTCTGATGGATTTCCCACAAGTTTTTTTAAGGAATCGTATACAGATTTTTAATGAGTAGACAGATTTTCATAACATTTGAGTAACTGAATAGCTGTCTTTCAGCAATATAATTGTACTATAAAATGTCATATTGGAATCTGGAATTAATTTTTCTTGGTGAAGTATCATAAACTTAATAATATTTCTGCAAAAATGCAGAAATTACATGCAAAAATTTCAAGGTTTTTTTTTTGATCAACAATTAAAAACTAAATTGAGTTAATATAGGTAGAAATTCAAAAACTGTAGACAAATACATGTGCATACATTCTGTTCTTTTTATCCTTGTCAGTAGCATCTTCTGGTTGTTTTTGGTACTCTTTCTTTCAAAACAGAAGCAGTTTTCAGGCTGCTTTGTGCCTACATGAAGTGATGGGAACTTCATTCAACAACACATGTTTATGGTCTGTGTACTCAGTACTCAGCAAGCTGACAATCGTATTTCCACTTCCCAATAGGACTTAATTCCCTAAAAGTAAAGTTATGAACGGCATATTGCATACTGTTTTATCTTAGAAGAAAGTGTACTGTTTCAAAGTCTCTTTGATATTTTTCATTATAAAATATAATTTTCAATGGCTTAGATAATTAAGTATCAGGAGAGTACATGGATAATCACAGTTCTTAGAATTTGGTAAATTAATTCACCAAACCATGCTTTGTCTAAGCAGGAGCTCCAGATTTACAGAGAAATTGAACACATCAGGGATTCAAGGACTGAGCAAAACTCCTCTATTGCTATGGATGATTTCCTGCTGAACTCTATATAAGTTCAGTCTAGCTTTTGGTTGTGTCAACAGAATGTATTGGAGAAGCATCAAAAAATAAACTCATCACAAATGTGCAGGTGGGAAGAGAATAAAATAATAAATGCAAGAGCTGGAAGAAAGGATAAAGAGAAGGAAGGCAGAACCATAGACAAGCCAGAATAGAATGCCACTAGCAGAGACAGGATGAGGAGCAAGAAGAGATGTGAAAGGAAGAAATAGTTGTGTGGCTTGATGTACAGAAGTTCAGAAAATAGCTCTGTGTGTTGATATGACAACAAGAAACAGCCTAGGACTATTCACCAGGAATTACTTTTCTTACAGCATATTTTTCTATCCTCATTCCTGAGTGGCTTTTAATATAGACTGCTAAAGTATGACTATTTGCAGTCCTGAATGTGAAATGTGTTTGCAGATTTGAATCCATCCTTGTGTGCTATTCTAGTAGCTGGAATACATTTTCATATTATTTTGTTATTGAGCAAATAGCTGTGAAATCCTGTTCTAAAAGCATTGCTCTTGTGCCCCCTTCAAAAGTCCAATTGCTCAGAGAGTCTTTCAATGCTTAGAGGTTTTAAGGTTTTGCACCATAAAAGCCTGAATTGTTGCACTTAAATTCTTAACCTTAATGACAACCCAGACAAAAGTCTGGGGTTTTGTTGTGGTTTTTGTGGCTTTTTTTTTTTTTTTTTTAAAAAACATGTTATTGAACTTGAGAAATTACATTAAAAATCTGTTATAAATGAATGTTGAGAGGATGAACTTAAACGCTAAAGATGAGATATAAAGCTATCTGTGCATTATAACTTTTTTTTTCTTCCCTGTAAAGTGTATTCTACACTGGGAAGTGTCAGGTAGCTATAGAGCAGATGTAAAAAATACCCTCAGTGTGAAAGCCTCACATTTTTGATGCCTCATAATTACTCTGCAGGAAAGAAATAATATTTCCATTTTACAGGTAGCACACAAAAGCATATAGATGAGTGTCTTGCCCAAAGCTGTAGAGATTTCAAAATCTGTGTTACAGCAGATAATTAAATGTCCCAGAACAGCTACTGGGCAGATGAATACTCTTCTGTTAAAATTGCACAATATAATATTGGGATAAATTCAGGTATTTACATACAAACCCTTGTGCACATACAGACAGGACCTCTGTAAAGACTTATGTGCTGTTTAATATCACTAAACAAAAATTCAAAAAGTCAAAATTAAATATAATAGAGACATTCCATGCTCCGTGTCTGAGGAACCTAATCTCCTGTCCTATTGTCCTACTTTTGAAACCTGTGCTTTTTAATCTTTGGCACTGCTTAACTGAATCTCCTGTTGAAACCTCATACATGAATGGTGAGGGATATAATAATTTAATCTATTTAGACAATAAAGTCAAAATAAGTCCCATGAGAAATGTGTCACGCAGCTACATGGATCCTTCATTATCTAGAAGAGAACAACTAAGATCACTTTCTGAATTGCAGAGTTGCCATACATGTTACCAAGTTAAACCATAATTTTGTGTTCTCATATCTTAAGAATACTCTCAGTTTCATTGATAGAAGTTTTTTGGGGGAAATGGTGCTTGTTTAGGGAACAGCTTAAGCATCTTAGAAAGCAGAAAGTACAGGAGGACAATTCTTAGTTTAAGCATTGCAACAGAATAGAAAATAAATTATCAGTTCTTCTTGTGCATAATAATCTCTTCCTTATGTCAATAAAACTGTAACACCTAAGTGTTCAGGAAGCAATTTTGCTTCACGCAAAAGAGAAAAAACTTGTCATACATAAAAATAGAGTGGTTCAATATCTGCTCTGCTCCCTAGTCTACTCTGCCTGGGAGATAATTCATTTTGTCCTTTTTGTAGGTGGTGGCCAATATTGACTGAAGCAAGATGGCTGGAACTGAGATTCCATCACCTATGTTTATGTGTCTGCAGTGCAGACAATTGTGCGTGAGCTAATTGTGTGTCTAAGCTCCTGCTGCAGTCCAACAGCAAAAGAGAGTTACACAGTCACTGAAGTAAAGAGAACTATTCAAATACCGATGTCTAAGTTAGAGTGAGATAAGCAGTTCCCCATAGTCCGTGGTGGACAAGATCTGCATCTGTAACAAGCAGCTAGCCTGCTAAAACTTGTATGGCATGCACCTAAACTCGTGTGTCTGGAGATAGAGCTGAATACCACTCTAAGAGTTAGTCCCTTAGTTACCAGGGGGCAAAGATGCTTCTGTCTTCTGTGCATCTGTAGCCATTTTAGCCCACTGGCCAGATGATTCATTGCCAGAAGAAGAATTCCAGATGTTTGTCACTTTTTGAAGGTCTACATATCATGCTACTATTGGAGTATTAGAAAAGTAGGTCAAGTATTAGAAAAGTAAAACAAGTCCAGGCCTAAAGACACAACACGGTTTGATATCAGAAGTTTAGGCTTTGGGTGACTTCTTTTTCAGACAGTGGCCCAACTTGAATGCAGTTCACTGTCTTCAGAAGCCCAAGGAAAGATGAATACTGAATGTACCTGCGTGCCGTCTCTTATGTGTTGTTTCTTCCTTGTCTAGGAAACTAAGACAGCAGACACCTGCACTTTTCAGCCATTTTCAGCACAGATGTAGTCAGTCAATACTGAAGCACCCTCTGTAGCCGAAGAACAACTGTTTTTTACAATTTTTCTGCTCCTTCCAAAGAAAATTAGTGTAAATCTTGGCAAAAATAAGTTGGTACACAAGTATTTTGATTATCTAACAGCTTTCACTGCAGTTCATTTAAAAACATGAAAGTGGATACAATCAAGTCCCACTGATCTATAAGTACTAGGGAGGGGAATAGAAAAAAGAAGAGTCCACATCACCCACAAAAACCTTAAATTGGTATAAAACTACAACAGATTATTCTATTAGATATATTACCAATTTAGACATAGGAAATATTAAAATGAATTGAAACTATTGAATTGAATCTCTTTACACAAGTCAAGGGGTTTTAATCATACTGTTTTTATAACAAGATATCATTTTACTTTTCACTTTGTTGGAATACTCTAAAGAAAGGCCAGACATGCTAATTGGTATATAGGCAGTAGTATTTTCAGAAAGCTCTTGAGTATTTTATCTGTTTTCCTGGTCTTTATTTTTCTTCAGATACTGCTCAGCATATAGAATTTAAACTGAGCACTGTGCTACTCCATCAGCGTATCTTTGAAGTTAATCCAGAGTCACGTCATCATAATTTAGAGCCAAAAATGCTTGACTATGCTCTCACAGAGGTTTTAAAAGGTCAGAATTCTCCATTAATTCATAAGAAATGTGGTCATTCTAATTTGTGCCAATAAAGGTCTTTTTATTTACGTGTCCCAGTCTTTTGCCATGCAATAAGGTTCTCTTAGATGTGAATTTATGGAGTAATAATTTATGCCTATATACTGTCATAGCTGTTGACCTTCAGTCTTATACTCAACATATTAAGTCTGAATTACTGGGTAGTATGTTGAGATTTATAGTGATTCATTTCTCAGCTGTGGTGGTGTAAGTGAGGAAGGAGCCAGATAACATCATCACAATAAATTGTTTCTCTAAAGATAAAATCACTGCATTGTTCTAGGGAATCCTTACCATTGCCTCATAGATCTTTATGCATATAGAAAATATAAGAAAAGACTTGTTGAGCATATAAGATTTGTTCCAGTGGTAAATGAAAATGTAAAATGAAATATTTTTGTTTAAAGCTTATATTCCTGTTTTAATCCCATCTGAGTGCGGAATGCTTCTCTGTGCTGATCCCACATGGGAAGTGTCTTCCACCTTTATACGCATCAAAACCATTTTCTTTTTAAAACACATGTTACCAGATGGAATTTTTATTTTACATGCAACTTCATTCTCAGAAAATAGTATTTCCAGAGGTGCTAAAAACATTTTTATAATATTACTGAACTTTTTAAAACATCATAGGAATTTATTTAGCACTAATTCTGGAAAACTGTGTTTTCTGTTATCTTATGTTGAATTATTTTGCTTTAATATATTAACAACATCTGCAAATATGGTTTCCTTCATATCTAAAATTATTTTGGTCTCATATGTTGAAGCATGAACCAGATTCAGCATGGATCACAGTACTTTAGGCAGTATAGGATATAGGACACCGACGTCTGTTTCTGTTCTCCTGTCTCAGATTTGGGAATCTCTCTCCCATGGACCACACTTTCTCTTGCTATTTCCCCAGTAAAGTGAGCAGCAGCTCTGAGAGTGCCAGCAGACTCTGCAGACATTCTCTACTGTGCATTTAGCCACCTGTGCTTCAGGCTAGCTCTGACCTGGTGCAACTGTTGGATTCTGGCTTCTGGGAAAGAGCTGTGAGAATAATAGACTTGCCCTCATCTCAGGGGATCTCTATGGAACCAAGAGCTCAGACCATCTCTTGAACTGAGCAAGGCTGTGATTTTGAGTGTCACTTTTCCAACCTACTTCCCCAATCACCTACACTGCCTCAAGACTTGCCTCATTGCTGTTGCCTCTCCTGGCCTGTGGCCACTCTAGGCCCAGCTCAGCAGGACTTTTTGGGACACGATGAGACTACACCCAGCTGGGTAAAGCAGGGTTAGGTGGGCATTTGTGTAGTCCTTTGCATAAGACAATATAGCACAGCTGTAAGCACAAACCTCAGAGCTCTAACCAACATTATCTTAAGCAGAAGACACAAAATGTGACCAGTACCTTTTCCCAAACATCAGAAAGAACCTTGAACAGTTTTTATGTATTCAACAAAATAGAAAGCTGAGCTATACAAACAGCCTGCTGACCCTCAAGTCTAAGCATGACCAGAAACATCCTGATTATCTTGATGACTGTATTGACAATGGAAACAGCACATGAGAACCCAACAGCACAAGCTGAAAACAATAGTCATGTGAGAGACTGGACTGCTGGTGCTTAATGGCTCAACCAAAATATTCTCACCCCCTCCAATAACTTGGGAAACTAGAGAAATTTTAAGAACACTACAAGGAGAAAGGCTGTGAAGAGAATCCAGAATTGAGGAGAACCTGACAAACTTTGGGGGAACACAGAGGCTCCCATTACCTTGCCCAGAATTATTTTTAGAAACAGTTGTGCAATGTCTTTGTCTAGAGACTCATAGCAGATTATCATAGTGAAATATATAGAATTCCTTATTAGTTTTATCTCAGCATTACTTTTTCTTGTTGATACTGAGATCATTCTTCCTCTAGAAAAAATGCAGTTTAATTGGTGTTGCAATGAATGTTTTTAGTGAAGTGATTTTTATAAATGTCATTTCAACTAATAGCTAGTGTGGAGCTGTGTTTCATTTAGAAATGCATGAAATGAAAGTATAGTTCTCCAAGGAAAGCATACCACTGACTTTAAAGTGGGTTAGGCTGCTATGCTTCAAGGCCTTTGAACACTCATTTTAATTCTTTCTACAAGTTTTTTCCATAGCAAAGGATATTGAATTTGGTTATATTTAAAGCAAAAATAGAATTCTATGTGTTAGAACAAGTGAGATATGTTAGTAGTAAAAGGACCTTTACATATTTTTAAATTGCTTAAATTTAATCACATGTGCATTTGAGAAACCATTTTGCAAATTCTGTATTTCATGAGAGTGAAATGAATGTTACTCTACATTGATTTACTTTTGTCTTCCAGTGACAACAATGCATTTAATTGTCACAAGAAATAGCAGCCCCTGATTATATTTTTGTTTTAAGTGTAGATGAACTTGTGGAGTTTTCCCAAGGGTTATATTTGCTATATGAATATCAGCACTTTCTAAAAACTCTGCTTCAGTAGTCTTGATGGTATCTTGCAGAAATTGCAGAAATCTTATGCATGCCTAGAACTTCCTTGTTATTCATTTGAGAAGGTTCACAGGCTAGATTAGGTGACCATTAGATGATTAATATCTTTCCAAAATCAGCAGTTTCTTTCCTCTGCCGGGACATCTCCTCCCCTCCCGCTGTCCCCTGAGGCTGGCAGGGCTGTTTCCCGCACGGTTCCCCTCTTTGCTCAGCCCTGGCTGCCGGGCAGCGTTTTGCCCTCCCTTGGCCAGGCTTTCCCCGGGGCTGAGGGGCTCAGCCGTGCCCTGCGCTGGGGCCGCTGGAGCCGCTGGCACCGCCCGGGGCCGGGACCGGCAGCGCCGCAGAGCCAGAATCTGAGCACTGGCCTTTGGTATAGAATCAAACACTGAGCTTCACTTGTTTTGAAAGCCCCAGTAGAATGGTTCAGATATTTTCTGTCACGGCCGCGAAAACACCACCAGCCCAGACTGCCCCTGCTGAGCCCTCTCTCGGGAGTCCTGGCTCCAGACTCATCATGTGAGTTCTAAAGCTGCCATGGATACAGCATCAAAGCTGGAAATGGGACTGTAGGGGATCAAAATGCTACCTCGTATAACTCCTGTCATTGATACCCAATTATAGATGGGATCAGCTAAATTTCTTCATGAAAATCTGTGTTTTCATTTTCACATTGAAAGACAGATATAGCTATAATTTCAGTCTTTAATTTTCTTTATCATCCAATACCCAGCTGTGCCTGACACATTTCTGCATATTTTTTTTCCCTGAAGGAAGCAATGAGCTATTCAGTGAAATTTCTTGATTTCACAGCAAGGTACCATAATCTCTGTAGGATTCTTTTTTCTTTTCATTTTTTCTCTTTTTTAATGGGGAAAATCTCCTTCAGTGCTTCCCATGGTATGTTTTGCAACAGAGATGCATTTACTGAACAGTTTTGTAATTATCAATATTTATAAGGCCACGAGAATTACTAAAACTCCGTGGGGTGCCTAATTTCCAAGTTCTTTAGCTTACTTTTTTAGAGTATTTCAACAGACTAGTGAGCAAGCTGCTGTAACTGGATTCACCTGAAAGATTTTTTGCATGAAACAAAGCTGATATTGAAGTCTGATGTGGGGTGAACTACTTTCCCATTTAATTTCTTCTGTGTGATAAAAAGGAGTAAAACCAGAAATACTGATAATATGCACAGAAATAATGAAGCTTCAAGGAGGAAAATTCTATCATCCAAACAGAAGTAAATGTGGTTTTCTTAGCAAGAAATTAATATTTGAACAGTTTAAATCACAGACAAGAAGAGTTCATTTGAGTCACTCTCCCACACCTGATTATAAACAGAACCGACAAATAGAGAAGTTAATAGGAATGTCAAGGTACAGTAGGAAAAACATTAAGGATATTAAGCTGTCTCTGGGCTGAGCAAATAAAAGTACAGCAAAATCATGAACTGAAAACCCATACTGACACAATATTGTTTAAGGGATTTGAAGTTCGTATTACTACAAACAGTTCTAGATAACTTTTGGAAAAACCTAAGTTTTTCTTTTCTTTATAAGGGTTTTTTCCTTTCCCCCTTGCTTTCATTTTTCCTCTTTTTCATTCCTCTGCCTCTTCCCTTTTTAATCCTCATTTTCTTTTTTCCTTTCCTTTTTCTTTTCCTTTTTTCCCCCAAACCTTAGGAAGTTTAAAATAAGCTAAGAAAAGCCCACTCTATGGGGAGTGAGACTTTACATAGTTCTTTCAAGCTGATATCTCATATAAGCTATGAGCAAAAGAAGGCAGATACTGCTAATGAAAATAAATGAATAAATTTATGTTTTCCTGACAGAACTAGAAGAAATATTATTACATTTTTTATCTTTGATCTTCATTGAATCATGTTATAGTTAATTATATTATGATTAATGAGAATTAATTAATTACAAACCAGCCCTTGTTTTTAATTCTCCCTACCAAGGCTGTTCCACTGATTTCATTTTCTAAAGAACAATGACTGAGTAGAGGTAACCTGACATTGAAGCATAGAACTGGACTGGGCAGCTGTTGGTTGTTCTGAAGTAATGTGAACTCCCACTGTGTTTAGAAGCCACATGCTAAGACAAAGATTAACTGTATATAGAGAAATTGATGGTTTTGACAAAGACTTTAAGTTGAAAGATGTGATATCTTTTGATATTATTTTAATGCAGCATTCATGCCTGTAATGCAGTTTCTGCTCTGAAACTCTGGGGAGAACAGATAATCCTGCTGGGTGTTTGTTCCCTTTCTTTTAAAGGGATCCTGAACCAACCATCTCTATGAAGCTGGGGTAAAACACCCCAGTTCTGCTTCCAGCCCCCAGGTCTGAGAGGGATAGTGGTAATCTTGGGCAGGTCAGCACAGGAAAGATAGAGAATGCAGTACACATTTTTGGGGTTACCCAGGACAAATGCCTGTGATGATATAAAATAAATATCTTTTCAGTGAGCCAGAATAGTATTTTTTTTTCAGTCTGCTGTTGAAGTGTTAGGAAAATAAAAGGTGTTGGAATTGTCTTTAACAGTGTACGTTCATCTGTACTGTAAAGTACTTAACATTTGGGAGTGAGAGCTGCCAGTTCTGTCAAAAGAACAGGGCATAATTCCTTTGTGGTTCTGGGGAACCTAGGTAGTTCTACATCTTACATGAAGGTCAGCAGAACTTGCAAAACACCTCAGGCAGTGAATTTCCTAAGGTTTCCTTGAAATCTGCCTCCCAGGGAATTCCTTGAAAATCACAGCCTTCGTGTCAATGTCCATAGATGTTCCCAATATTTAATGAAATATTTGTGATAATATCATCACAATTGATAAAGAGAACCAATTTTGTTTTAAAGAGAGCAGCAATTCCAATCTTACAGAGAAAAGGAAATGCACAGACAATGAAATCTTGCCACTTCAGTTGTTCTTTGTAGGAAAACTCAGCAAAGCATCTGGACATGCTGCTGTGACTGCTTTGAAAAGACAAAACTGAGAGGTCTATTGCTTCTTGGACTTTATTTCCTTATTTAGCATAGACTGACTATTCATCTCTTCCAGTTTCCTTTCCCACTGTAGTTCAGACACCAAATATTACATTACTCTGTTTTCATTTTAATTCAAATAAAGACAGAAGTTGCTTCATAGTTTATGGTGTGTCATAGAGAACCCAATCATCCAACAGAAATGTGGAGAAACTATGATTTGGACTCAGTTAGACCCTCCCATTTTCTGAACTTTCACCATAATATCCTAGAACCAGTAGTTGCTGCATTATCCTTTTAAGTATTATCATGCATAGGATGAAAATAAAAACTATAAATATATATTGACATTAACACTTTTCATTACTATTTTTTAAAGTGCAATTCTTATCTTCAGGATGCTGTTAATGTTGAGTTGCACATTGTGAAAGGAGCATGTGGTAGCATTGAGTGCACTTCATGGAACAACTGGAAACCCAGTAAAGATCAAGCCTAAATAGACAAGATGTGAAAAATACCACCTTCATTATGACTAGGGATGGAAATTCTGTTAAAAATCTTCTACAGATATGCTAACTTACAACTTGTATTGACTGATTAATTTTCCTTTCTAGTTATTGTCTCATTAAGTGCTCCTTAAGTATACTTTCTAAAAAGATAACAACCATATCTCTTTCAGAAGAAGTCTGATGTCGAAAGAGAGTTGCCTAATTGGGAAATTACCAATCGTACTGATATTGAGTTCTCTCAATCACCATAATTGGATGATTGCTACTGCTGTGGATAGATAGAAAGAAGAAAGATGTAATCCTTTTGGATTTCAGCCAAGTTTTTGATATTTTTCTCTCACAGGATCCTTCAGGACAAAATGTAAAAACATATCATGTGGTGGGTGAGCAAGTGGTTCGCGGATACAACACAAAGGGTTGCAGTGGATGGGGTTAAGTGTGCAGTCATTTATCAGTGGAGTTCTTCGGGGCTCCATTTTAGGCCCTATGCTCTTTAGCATCTTGATAAATGACTTGGATGCAGGAATCAAATACTAAGAAAATTTGCTGAAAATATAAATTGGGAGGAGCTGTTGTTTCCCTCAAAGGCAGAGAGGTCTTGCGGAGACCTCAACATATTAGAGGGCTCAGCAACCACCAACAACATGAAGTTTAACGAGTAAGTGCCAGATTCTGCACCTGTAACAGTGTACCTTGAACATATAGACAGATTAGGAAACGAGAATCTGGTTAGTGTTGCAGAAAGGGACGTGGGGGTCCTGGTCAATGGCAAGTTGAACATGAGTCAGCAGTGCCCTGGCAGCCAGGAGGGCCAACCCTGTCCTGGGGGGCATCAGGCACAGCATCACCAGCTGGGCAAGGGAGGGGGTTGTCCTGCTCTGCTCTGCACTGAGGTGGCCTCACATGGAGTGCTGGGGGCAGTTTTCATAAACATAAAATTATTGTAATGGATCTACTGTTATACAACAGTAATGACGTATATATTGTTAATAGATATTTCTTTTAGCTATTAAATAATCAACTAGTCTGGAATTCTCTGAGGTTTTCCATTCACTTACTTCCTACTATCATAATTAAAACTAAATTGATTGTATGCTGCCTTTAGTTGTAATGCAGTTTGCTAAGTTACTGGTTTGTGTCTTGATCTATTTTAAAATATATTTATTAGGTTATGTAATATGCTAGGGACTAGGAAAAAAGTTTGGATTACGTTGCTGCTTCACACCTCCAGCAGTGGATCTTTCCAACTGGCCTGTCAGACACCTGTTATCTTTTTCTCAAGCAGCAACAGTCATTTGTTTCAAATAATTGATCTACTGATCCAGCTGCTTTTCTGCCACAGAAAATATCAGGTTTAGATGCTATTGTTTAGTTTAAAACCATATTAATGACAGTCACAGCTTCTTCAGTACAAAGTCTGTGAGCTCACATCAGGCCCATGAAGCAACAATACAAAGACATCCAGGCCTCACCTTTCACTGCAGGTATCCTGGCAGTGTATTCCCTCACCGCAGCAGCTGTGTTGGCTGGTACACTGTACACCACAGAGGTACTGCAGGTCTAGTGAACCTGGGAATCTGGCAAGCTCTTGGAGCCATCTCAAGATCATTGTCATATCCTAGTCTTTCTCCAGTACTGTTGTTTTCTTTTTTTTTTTCCTTGACCATTTTTAAATGCTTGTAGCTTCTCATGATTTCTGCACTACCCAGATGAGTTTCTGAAATACCTTCCCTTACAGATAAATCCTTCCTATTATAAGCCATTTCTACCACCTCTCTGAGCATGAGGATGAGGAAACAGATGCCAGAAGGCTTCAGGTGAAGAGACATATGCCAGAAACATGAATAGCTGCCTTAGCAAATGGGCACTAGCAATCACAGGTTGACAGAAGAACCCACAGATCCTTTTAACACAATTTTTGGACTCTCACATTTTTAGGGGCCTTTGATTATCAACAGCACCCATATAATTTTTGCATATAGCAAGCAGCTTTTCCCATGAGCCTGCCTCTCTGTTTCAGCTCACAGACACATGATTGAGATCACTTCAATACAGTCAGGGATAGGTCAAAACTGTTCTGGACTGACATTACTTTCAGGATAAAAAATAATCTTTCTGACTCGTAGCATAGAAACCAAGGACAATGCAAGATCATATTTAAAAGCTGTAGATTAAGCAAATGGCAATATTATATAAAATATTCCCTCTTGAAAGTAATTTCAAATCGAGAGGATTTTGAATTTTTTGAATTATTTAGTTGAAATCTAAGTCAGAAGATGAAGAAGGGCTTATGACAGTCTCTTTTCTATTCACGGGACTGTCTTTTGTGAATTGATTTTTTTTCTTTTAACTACAGAAACTTTAAATGAATAGAACCCCCAACCCCAAATTTTGCAGAGCATTGGCTATATAATAATGATATCTAGTTTGCCTTTTGACTTACACCTTTCTGAAAAAAATCTATACAGGAAAACTGTAAAAAACCAAATCAACCCAAAACTATCAGAAGTAGAAATAGATCATTTTTTAAATCATGTACATTTTAAACATTGTATCATAGACATAGGTTTAATATAAACCAAATAAGGGCCTTTACCAGTTCAAACTCAGATTATTAGACTCCATTTGATCTAATTTCAAAATTACTTCAAATATATTATCAGTTATATTATATATAATATCCCTGGCAGCCAGGAGGGCCAATCCTGTCCTAGGGTACATCTGGCACAGCATTGCCAGCTGGGCAGGGGTGGGGATTGTTCCACTCTGCTTTGCAGTGAGGCGGCCTCACCTTGAGTGCTGAGGGCAGTTTTGGGTGCCACAATATGAAAAAGACATTAAACTATTAGAGGGTGTCCAAAGGAGGGCAACAAGGATGATGAAGGGTTTAGAGTGGAAGCTGTATGAGGATTGGATGAGGTCACTTGAGATTCAGCCTGCAGAAGAGGAGGCTGAGGGGAGACCTCATTGTGGTCTTCAGCATCCTCACAAAAGGAATCAGGAGGGCAAACAATTATCTCTTCATTTTTGTGACCTGTAATAAGACATGACAAAACAGCATGAACCTAAATCAGGGGTGGTTTAGGTTGTATGTTGTTAAAGGTTCTTCACCCAGAGAGTGTTTGGGCACTGGACAGGCTCCCCAGGGCAGTGGTCGCAGCACCAAGCCTGACAGAGTGCAAGGAGCATTTGGACAATGCTCTTGGGCACATGGTGTGATTCTGGTGGTGTCCTGCATAGGGCCAGGAGTTGGGCTTGATGGTCCTGATGGGTCCCTTCCAACTCAGCATATTCTTTAATTTTATGAATCTGTGATTCTATCTTAAACATGTAGGATTTGACTGTTACTGTATTTATCTTCTGTGTAGAAAAGATTGGGATAAAGATGCCAGGAGAAAAACATTTTGTAGGGTTTTTTTGTAAGTAGGGTAAGACAACAAATGAGCATGAGAAATCAAAGACCTTACTCTCTTATGGGTACTGTTAAATGGATTCTGTTGACCAGAAGCACAGGCAGCTAGTTTTCCCTTTTCATAGTTTGTAGAACTGAAGCAGAAATATTATTGTTTCTATAAATTATGCACTTATGGCAGAGAAATATCATTGTATGAATCTGTTCCTTTCCTAGTGTCCCTTGAATTCTTAAAATTGCCCCATCAGTGCTTTCATCTGTCTTAAGGCACATTAAACTCATTGATAGGGAAAAGGACAGCATAGCAACAGAGAGAAGAAGATAAATATTTTCTAATGAAAAAGATGAAGGACTATATCTAGAGTGTATTTATCATATATCCATTAATGACTTTTTTTTCACAACTTTGTTCAGAACATGGAAAAGCTGAAATAGCATTTTAAATTTGAGTAATATGGAATTTAAATTAGCATTACAAAGTGTGTTTTTTCAATATTTAAACACTTCAGTGTTGACAACCTAAACACAAATTAGGTCATTTTGATCTGTTAAGTTGATGAAGTTGTAGTAAAGCACATATTTTCATGTTCATTCCCTTCCTAAAAAGCCTTTGAAGAAATGCATGTGGGAAAGGTGCAAAATAATGTTTTTTCCTTCCCAGAAAAGTACCATACCCTTTTAGAGAGGAAAATTTAAATTGGTGCTAAGCAACTCTTTAGGTGTCTTTGTCAGAATTTCTTTCTCTCTACAAGTCTTCTGGTAATTTTAGATATGCCACATAAAGAAAGATAAAAGTTCTTCCATCAATAGCCTCTCTGGTGGAACTAGACTGTGTCACATTCAATACAAAATTACAAAAGTAGTTTTCTAAGGGGGTCACCACTTCAGTTAACCATTGAGCAATGCTGTCAGTCCCTTAAAGGGTAGAATACTTAAATATCAGAAGCTGTGCTAGAAGGGTCATGTCTCAATGCAATGTGTTAAGGACCTCTGGGATCTGGTATCAGAACAACTTTCTTGGGACTTCCCATCCCCAAGCTCCAGTTGTTCTCAACAAAGGCTCAAGGACCAGGCAGCTGTGACTTCAGATGGGATTGCCAAAGGCTCCAGAGCCCAGCTGCAGTGCAGTCCTCTGCACTTATCCCATTTACAGGTGGGCCTCTGCAATTTAGGCTAACCAAGCTGCAGCCTCAGCAAAGGTGACTGCTCCACAACTGCAGAGTCAGAAACACTAATTTTCCAGCAGCGATGTATTTGACCAAGAATCCAGACAGAATTTCCATGGATGCCCTTTCTTGACTCGAGGAAAAATCTATTTGAATAAGTCAGTGCAATTGAAAGACTGAAATTAAAGGTGTTTATGATACCACAAAGATGAACTCCTAACCTCAATCACTATTTTTTTTCACTAGTGTAATTCCCAGTCTGCTGGATATTTTTTTATTACCTTCTTGTCTTAACAAACATTATTGTTTCTTTGCTCAGAGATCAGAAATTAACTCTTACTGGTTTTTATTGGAGTATCACAATGGAATGTTTTACCTGCAGTAGTATTGCACCATTCATTTTAAAGCAGCAACTTTTATAACTTTGTTCTTTATTAATCAAAAAAAAATATTCTGAAACAATATTTACAATTCATTGTAACAGATATTTATACATAAAATGTGCAAGCAGTAATATTTCCTCCTGGGACATAATCACCCGTAGTTGATTACATTACAAATAGAAACGTACTATTTTCAATAACAAAAAGTTGTTTATTGAGAATACGCATTGCATTTTATCAGTGAGACTCTTATTTTCAGTTACATAACAAAGGAAAATTTATCTGAGTAGAGTAGAAACAGAACAGTGTTTTCTTCCTCTATAAGAGGGTTCTTCTGAGAAACCTCCTGGTTTCTGACTTTTCCCAGAGATATCCTTTGCTGCAGAATTTGAGGTAAGCAATTGAAGAGCAGTCTTAAAAGGAGGAATAATGATTACTTCAGAAGGGGTAGTCTTCTGAGAAAACAAAGAAGTTTCTGGAATGAAGTTACTATTTTATGTCATATTCAAAATAATTTTACAAGACCTTTTTTTTTTTTTTTTTCAGAGTAGCCAGATGCAACTAAGTTTATATTGTGGCATATCTAAAAACTTCAGGGTTTAGGTTTACTTTGTATATCTTGTTTTCATAGAATCACAGAATATGCTGAGTCAGAAGGGATCCATCAGGATCAAGTCCAGCTCCAGGCCCTGTGCAGGACACCCCAGGAATCACACCATGTGCCTGAGAGTGTTGGCCCAGTATTTCGTGAACTCTGTCAGGATTGGTGTTGTGACTACTTGGTGGGGAAGCCTGTTCCAGTGCTCAGTCACCCTCTGGGTGAAGAACCTTTTCTAATATTCAACCTAAACCTCCCCTGATACAATCTCAGGCCATTCCCTTGGTTCTGTCACTGGTCACCACAGAGCAGAGATCAGTGCCTGCCCCTCTGCTTCCCCTTATGAGGAAGTTGCAGACAGTAATGAGGTCTCCCCTCAGTCTCCTCTTCTCCAGGCTGAACAGACCCAGTGACCTCAGCTGCTCCTCATGCAGCTTCACCTCAAGGCCTTTCAACATCTTCGTTGCCCCCTTTCAACTCTCCCTAAGAGCTTAATACCTTTCTTACACTTCAGAGCGGAACAGTCCCCTCCCTTGCCCAGCTGGTGATGCTGTGCCTGATGCCCCCCAGGACAGGGTTGGCCCTCCTGGCTGCCAGGGCACTGCTGACTCATGGTCAGCTTGTCATTGAGCAGGACCCCTTCCCATGGTGTTGCTCTCCTGACTCTCATTCTCTAGTCTATACACAAAGCCACAGCTGCCCCATTAAAGGTGCAGAATCCAGAATTTTAACTTGTTAAACTTCATATTATATATCCCTATTCTTATGTGGTATATAAGTTTTATTGTAGTGCTGTGGTTTATATCTAGCTGAAGATAAAAATGTAGAGAATAACATTCATGTACTATAAAAAATGAGTGGCATAGTGTGTCCTGTAAAATTAAAAAAGGGTATAAAGTTCAACTGAACTGTGAATGCACTTTTGATATTCCCCTAGTTGCAGCTACAACAGTGTTGTTAATTAAAAATATAAGCTGCAGGTACTCAGTGCCACAAGTAACAGATGAATGTGTGATTAGAATCAAATGAAGGCAAATTGAATTAATTCCTCCTGGGGTAGTATGGTTTATCTGGCATATACTCCATAGTCCCAAAGCTTATACCATTGCCTGTTGCACTGTATGAGACATCCCTGAAATGAAAGAATATTTGGCAGAGGACCAGAAAGCTACAGGAGAACTTCTAGATTTAACACTCAAAGAATGCTTGTGGTGCATAACTTTTTAGTATGATTAAAAGTTCTTTTATGCCTTTTATGCTTTTTATGACAAGGAGTGTGATGTTTTCCTCTGTAAAATCTGTTCCAAATTTGTTTGGGTTTTTTTTT
>VXAC01006418.1:0-20534 GCA_013399225.1 Rhipidura dahli | reverse complement strand
TTTTTTTTTTTTTTTTTGTTAAGATGAGGGACAGTTAGGACAGTACTTAAGTTTTGCAACAATTCTGCTTAGCCCAGCAAACAGAGGAAATGCAGACAGGCTGAACATACACTTTATTTCATTATGCATATACACTTGAAGCCACTATTCACAAGTAGTGATCAGAGCGGTTTGGGTGATGATGGAAAAGTAGGTCAGATGTAACTGCTGTTAAATCATGGTTGATAGTGAGGCTACAAAAAAGATAATCTGCTGGATAAATCCTTGCCTCTGTAAAAAAATGAAATGTGGCCACAAGGCTGGTAAGCCTTACTTGATGGTGTCATTCTATAATCTAGTTCTGTACCCAGATAAGCATCTTATCTCAAAGCTGTGTCTTGGAGAGTCTCCTTCGTTTCTGTCGCTGAGGTATGGAGTATCCACCTTCTGCCTCCCAGCTAGACAAGTTTTAAGTCAGAAAAGCTGGCCATCTTATTGATTCATTGATCTAATGAAATCTGAGTCAATAGCGCAGGTCGGGAACCAAATTCTACGTTGACTCAATGTAACTCCAGTGTAAATTTGCTGAAGCACTGCTGCTACTCTGTATTTACAAGAGGTAGTAGAACATAACATTATCATGTCAGGACTGAATCTTTGATTGAATTGTGATAATTTTCTGCAGCTTTGACTTAGCAAGAAAGAAAATACAATCATGTAGTTCCAAAGGAAATAAATGACTTTAGTAATGTGCACTTTTATCTTTTTTCCTTAAAAGGTAAGTCATTTTATAGTCAAACAACCCATGATGATTGACTGCATTGATCAGCATGATCTGGGTTCATTATTTGTCCCACTGGTTTCTTTCTATTAGTAAAGAAGAGGAAAAATGAAAAAAGAAAAAGAGAGAAAAACCACAAACAGTTAATGTTATGTATGTTTTCATAATATCTGAATATCACATGGATGAGGTGCTAAACAAACTTTTTGCCTCAGTTTTCAATGGCAACTTCTCATCCCACACTTCTTGGCTGGATGGAGAGCAGGGTGGGAGTTGGCAGAGCAAGGTACTTCCCATTGTAACTAAAGACCAGGCTCATGATCACCTGAAGATCCTGAAGGTACATAGGTGTTTGGGACCCGGAGTCCTGATGAAATTGGTTGACGTAGCTGCCAAGCCACTCTCTGTAATATTTGAAGAGTCCCAGTCACCAGGTGAAGACCCAGGAGACCGGAAAAAGGGAAACTCTGTACCCATTTTTAAATATGGTAGGAAGGAGGACCCTGGGACCTGTCAGTTTCACCTCTGTGCCTGGGAAGATCATGGAACAGATCCTCCCATGCTAAAGCACAGGGAGGATAGGGAGGTGATTTAAGACAGCCTCAGCTTCACCCAGGGCAAGCCCCATCTGACCAACTTGGTGACCTTCTAGGATGGAGCAACTACCTCAGTGGACAAGGCAAGGGCTACAGATGTCATTTATCTGGACTTCTGTAAAGCCTTTGACATGGTCTCCCACAACACCCTTCTCTCTAAATTGCAGAGAAATGGATTCAGTGGGTAATGACACCAAGTTGGGTGGGAGTGTCACTTTGTTGGAGGGCAGGAAGGCTCTGCAGTGGCATCTGGACAGGCTGCATCAGCAGGCCAAGGCCAACAGCATGAGGTTCAACAAGGTCAAGTACCAGGTCCTGCACTTTGTCCACAACCCCATGCAATGCTACAGACTGGGGGCAGAATGGCTGGAAAATAGATCAGCAGAAAAGGACGTGGAGATGCTGGTCATCAGACAGCTGAACACAGGCCAGCATGTGCCCAGGTTGCTAAGAAGGCCAATGGCAACCTTAGCTTGTATCAGAAGTAATTATGCCAGTAGGACGAGGGAAGTGATTTTCCCCCTGTGCTTGGCCCTGAGTATTGAGTCCTGTATCCAGTTCTGGAGCCCTCAGTTCAGGAAAGGCATTGAGGTGCTGGAGCAAGTCCAGAGAAGGGCAACAGAGCTGGTGAAGGGTCTGGAACACAAGTCTTGTGATCTGTGGCTGAGGGAGCTGAGATTGTTTAGCCTGGAGAAAAAGAGGTTCAGGGGAGACCTTATCACTCTCTACAACTCCCTGAAGGGAAAATGTATCCAGGTGAGGGTCAGTCTTTTCTCCCAGACAACAGAAGAAGAGGACACAGTTTTAAGCTGTGCCAGGTGAGGCTTTGGTTGGACATTATGGAAAAATTTCTTCACAGATGGGAAAATTAGACATTGGAATGGGCTGCCCATGGAAGTGGTGAGGTCACTGTCCCAAGGTGTTTAAGGAAAGACTGGATGTGGCACCTAGAGCCATGGTCTAATTGACAAGGTGGTATTAGGTCATAGGTTAGATTTGATTATTTTCGGTGCTGAGAAAGCCCTAGCTAGGAAAATCTTATCTTTCTAGTGTTCTGTGAGAACTCTTTCTTTCCCATATATGACAGCCTAAACAATGTTATTATTTTGTAAACTCTTTGCACCTGCAAACTTTTTTTCTCTGATAGAGAACATTTCTGTTAGAAAAACAACTTTCTGCTATGTGCTAGGTTTTTGGGTCTGACTCCTGGGAGGTGGCGAACACATAGAGCCAATAGTGTTGTGACATGTAGCACGTTTGCCATCTACCTTGTAAAAAACTCTTCTGAAAATCAATAAAGATGCGTATTCTCCGTCATTTTCCACCTTGGAGCAGCGTGGTTCTTTCCTGCGTATCGCGACAGTTTATCTCAGAAGTCTTTTCCAGCCTAATTGAATCTGGGATTCTGATTCAGTTCTTATCTTCATTAATGACATAGATGAAGGGATTGAGTGCACTTTCAGCAAATTTGACAATGACACCAAGCTGAGCAGTGCAGCTGACAAGCCTGAAAGATGGGATGGCATCCAGAAGGATCTGGATGAGCTTGAGAAGTGGGCCCAGGGGAATCTCATGAGGTTTAATAAGACCAAGTGCAAGGTACTGCACCTGGGTTGGAGCAATCCCCAGTATCGACACAGGATGAGGGATGACCAGAACAGACCAAGAGCAGCCCTTGCAAGAAGGACTTGGTGGTGCTGGTGGATGCGAAGTTGAATGTGAACCATCAGTGAGAGCTTCCAGCCTAGAAAGACAACCTTGTTCTGGGATCCATTAAAAGAAGTGTGGCCAGCAGGTTGAGGGAGGATAAGCATGTTCCTCTACTCCACTCTGGTTGAGACCCCACCTGCAGTCCTGCATGTAGCTCTTGGACTCCAGCACAGGAAGGATGTGAAACTGTTGGAGTGAGTCCAGAGGAGGGACAGCAAGATGACTAAAGGAACAGAAAATCTCTGCTACAAGAAAAGGCTGAGAGAATTGGGATTGTTCAGACTGGAAAAGGGAAGCCTTGGAGGCAACCAATTTACAGCCTGTCAGTACCTGAGGGGAGCCTACAAGAAAGATAAAGAGGGGCTTTAGACAAGGGCGTGTAGTGATGGGACAAGGCAGAATGGCTCCAAACTGAAAGGAAGCAGGTTTAGATTAAATATTAGGAAGAAATGCTTCACTGTGAGGATGGTAAAGCACTGGAACAAGTTGCCCAGAGCAGTTGTGGATGCCTCATCACTGAATTGTTTAAGCCCAGTTTGGATGGGTCACTGAGTAACCTGGTCTAATAGACAGTATCCCTACCCATGACAGGGGTGTTGGAATGAGATGATCTTAAAAGTCCCATCCAACCCAAGCCATTATGTGGTCTCTTTCATACCTATTGGTAGTATTTGGACAAGGCATGTGTTACTACTGTCCAAGAAAATTTATTTTTTTATGAGCACAGGATTTCTATACCAGTGAGTGATTTAACACCCTGGTGACTGAAGGAAAGTTTAATTTTTAGGTTTTTTTTTTTTTTTTTTTTTTGCCTCTGGCAGTTTGTTCTGGAATTAGAAGGCAGCATATGTCAAACATATCCACTTGCCTGATTTTTTATCATGGAAGAGAATTGTGACTCTCATTGCTATCATTTTCCCATGAGTTTTTCTAGGATTCTTATGACAAATATGAAAATGAATCAATTATATGACATGTAAGTCTAATGGGTTTGATAATATAATCCTGTCTAGTACTAATGTTCTTTTGTTATTCTGGGTTTGATAATATAATCCTGTCTAGTACTAATGTTCTTTTGTTATTCTATCTATTCAATCTCCTGCTGTTCAATTTCTGTTCTGTTTCTAGTACATGCTCAGCTTCCACAGGCAACTCAGGGTGGGTAAAAAGGCATGCACAGCTGAGGAGAGGACTAATATGCTTGCAAGATTGCTGTCTATAATCTTTGACAGGTTCTGGAGATCCAGGGAATTTTCAATGTGTGGAGGAAGGCAAATTTTCCAAATAAAATTTTCCAAATAAATTTTCCATATTTTCCAAATAAAGGCCAAAAATATTATCTGGGGATGTTTTGCCATCAGCCTCACTTCAGGTCTTCGGAACATTTTGGAGCAAGTCCTCTTGGAGGTTATTTCAGCGCACATGCAGAAGGGAAAAGTGACTGGGAACAGTCAGCAGGGGTTTACTAAAGGTAAATCATATGTGGTTTATTGCCTTCTGAGATTTATGTTGACTTTAGCAGAGCTGTTGCAATCTGGAGGACTAGACAATTAGGTGAGTAAAAAGCTGGGTGCATAATTGGGCCCAGAGTAGTGGTTAAGCAGTCATACTCAACATCTTTGGCAAGTTGAATACTACAGAGGTCTACACGAGGACATTTTTGTTCAGTGTCTTTGTCAACTGCCTGTATTTTTCAGCACAGAGTCACTGAACAGGAAGTGGGTCTATTAATAAAGTCAACTTTATGGGTCAGAGAACATTCACATTATCAAGGACCAGTGCCATCTCCAGTATGTGTGGCAACTGATTTCAGAGACTAGTTTCACTGGAGATTATTAAGCTCATAACAAATAGATGAAAGTCAGGAGATCCACCCATTGTGTTTTGTTTGCCCAGTACCTTTTTTGAAGTGTAGAAGTTGCATCTATAATTTTGTGGGTTTCAGTGAAGGTAATGTTGTCATATGGGACATTTCAAAGGGTGTAGGTGTGCTCCTTTTGCTCATGGCTATTTGTTAACTGAAAATAAAATTGCAAAGTTCTCAGCAAGATGAAATTGGTGTCAGTGTCTGAGATGTCCAGCTGTGTAATGTGCCCAGACCTGCACCCTACAGAAATTGTTTTTAATGGGAATATATTTTTCTTCGCTACTTTCTTTCTTTCCTGTTGATCAATTTGAAGATAAATTACTTTTCAGGTACAGTCTGTCATTGCAGTGTGGGGAAAATGAAGCTGGTGCAGCCAACACTAGACACTACTGGAATCAAAAAGATAAATTAGTTAACAAACTGAAGGCTTTCTTTATTTTCTGATTTTCTAAGACAGAACTATATGAGAGAGTTCAAACAGATTTGTATAAATTTAAGGCATTTATTTTTCAGGTCCTTCGTTAAGAGGAAAATAATCAGGAGACCTATCCATGCAGAAGAAATTTGAGATAAATTATTTTTTGTAGAGAAATTATTTTATGCTATTTTTCTAACTCCATATGAAAACTTATGAGTCATTGACTTTGTACAGTGCTTAGCTACAAGTACAGTGACCACACATTTTTCATTTAGTTATTTTGTTTTGTTTCCTCATCAATTTGACAGACAATGACAACAACAATAACAATAACAACGACAACAAAAGAGAGAGGCCTTTACCATTAGGAAGTCTTAATTCAAAGATCCCGTGGATTTAAAAAGATGAAAGGTATAGATGGACATTCATTAATCTAGTTCTGATTCTGTGTTGTAAGTATGCAATCCCTATAGGCAGTATATCATACTATTTGCATCAAAATATGTTCTTTTATATGCTTAGTTCTTGTTCTTTCTAAGCTGTGTTGGCTGCTACCACTCTTTTCATGTGATATCATCTATTTTCCATCATTGGAAGATATTCTCACTACTTCTGAGAGCCTTTTTTTCAAGTCATGAGATCTAAGCTGAGCAGATACAGTCTTTAACACCGTTTTGGCTCTATACTGGTAACCTTGTTCCTCCTTCAGGTCACTTCCACTGACTAGAAGCTTCAGCTTCCAGTCTGTGGCAGGTATTCTTTTTTTTCCTTTCTCTCTCCAAGTTCTTCATTATCCTAGGCCTGTTTTATTGCACCAGTGCTTCAGACTGTTTTCCAAATCTGGAAAAAAAGATGTCCAAAATGCCTTCCAGTATCTTTTCATCCAAAGTATATTTTAGGAGTGTTAAGGCATGATCATCAGGTTTTAATAATGAATACTATCTATTCTTGTGAGACAGTTAATAGATTCCTTACTTTTTCTAAGGGGCACATCATCTATAGTTCTTACATGGATAAGGAAGGATATCATAAATAAGGAAATTTTTGCCTTGCTACCATATGTAAATGATAAAAAATGTTACTGTGATATACCTATGGTATGCATTCCATGGTACCATTACCTGTGGCCACTAGAGAAAAATCCTGTACTTGACAAAGACTTGACTCTCTCATTCACAAAGACATTGCTGGAGAGAAAAGAAGACTCTGACACTTACCATATGATGAAATGTGGAGAAGTTCCTTCCCTGATCAGATGAATTTCACTTTGTTTCTCATTTAATTCATTGAAGCACTCACACCTTCTGTGTCTACTTAAAAACTTCTTTGCCTAGTGATTCCAAAGAAACAACTAATGATCTTTTGTTAAATACTTGTTAGTTAATTATCACTGAACAGTGGAAGTTTTTCCAGTAAGAAGATTTTGATATATTGAAGTATGGACCATCTCATTATGACTGTTGTACTAAAAAAGCCCATTTCAAACTGGGATTTTAGTATGGTTTATGTTCATTCATCCATGAATACTTGGTAACTGGCAAATGCTAACAGAGCAGATTGTATCAGCAGCAAATGTAGCCTACAGCACTAATGTATCCATATTCCACAGAGATTAGCAGTCTCTTTGAGATAACATCCAAGCCTTTTAATGTAAAAAAAACTGCCAGAAAGTCATGGCACTGCTGCTGATGTCTGACACTATGTTATTACCTGTTTGACCTTTCCTAACTGGCATTATTAGAACACCTTAAGTCTTAAGACTTCTTGATCTATTGACCTATTTTTCATTGGAATAATGCTCAACTTCAATTCAGTGGGTGAAGAGATTCTATACTTATACAAACCTTAGACAACATAGCTTTTTTTTTTTTTTTTTTCCTCTCAGGAAAATTCTACAGCTTCAAGACAAATTCTACTGTCACAGAATAAAAAGTTCTTTCTCCTGCCCTTGATCTGCAGAGGTGTATTTTTTGAAACTGACATTCCATAGGGCCTAGAAACTTCATCTTTTTGATTGCTAGATCACATGTAGAAATGTTTGACTATCACCTGATAGAATTCTTTTTTAATGTTAATGCTACAAACTGCTCCAATGAAACAGAGACATTTTGTTGAGACTATTAAAATAAATGCATAAATAATTTCACACAACTGAAACTATTTCATCATTGTTGAACTGGGGTTCTAAAGAAGTAAATCAAAAGGGAAGTTTTGATAGGCAGTAACTTTCCTCTCACAGAAATAATAATTTTTACTAAATCTCCTTATCTGTGTAAACAGATCTATTGAAGTGTTTGCAAGATCAACAAAATTAATTGATTTTTAAATTATTTTTAAAAATTATGAATTAATTTCTACATTTTCTTAGGGCATCAATAGTATTCTGCATGTGAAGTAAAATTAATTGTGTGTAGCGATTTTTACCATTGAGATTTAAAATCTACCAACTCCTAATTTCACAAGAAACAGATACAAGTAAGTGCAAGACAAGTGTCTCTGTTACTTTAATGTCATGGCATTTCCCAGTTGCTGTAGACATTGTGAATACTAAAAGTTCTTGGCTAAATTTTATTCATATTGAAAGATGTAACTTGATTTCTGTCAATATGAAATACTGTTACCAAACAAAAGAAAATCAGCTCTTAATTAGTTCATTTAATGGGTCATGCTATTGTTGCCAGAGAGCCCAATTCAATGAAATTAGGGAATTATAATTACTTTTATTTTGCAATATGTTGTCCTGCTTTCCAGTAAATGATTAAAGATTGTTGAACAATGATAGAGTGTCTCAACATATCTATCCATAAGGCAGCTCCACTTTTATAGGTATAAAAAAATATATCAAACTGTCTATTTTTGACTTTTTTTCCTCCATGGCATAATTTCCCCTTTATTTGATTTTTACCGATTTTTCAAATTTTATGATAGCATTAAAGTCGTGTGCCACAGAAGAACAAATTTCATGCCTAGAGCAACTACACTGACTTCCATTGCTTTCCCATGGAGATATAAATGGTATTTGTTGAATTTAGGAGATTAATGTTTACTCTGACTGGTATTACTTTTTTTTTTTTTTTTTTTTTTTTTTTTTTTTATAAATNTTTTTTTTTTTTTTTTTTTTTTTTTTTTTTTTGCTATAAGCAATATTAAAATTTGCTCAAAATGTGAAAAAAACCTGTAATTTCTGAAATATACTAGCATTAGTACGTATCAGTATGACTCAGCCTTTAAAGATTAGGTGTTTTCTTTGAAGCATATGCAAATGTCTACGTGAAAAATAAAGAAGTATAATTTAATTTTGACAGTATAAATTATGATTCAAAGCAGCTACTAGATGAACTGTATTAACTTAACTTTTAAATTTATACTTTTCATAGTACAAATGTTTAACAGTTCCATTTTAAGCAGCTCTTTGGATTTCTCCAAGTTGTCTTGGCAAGTGATCTTTACATCAAAACAGTGAAGAGATTTTAAATGTATCAACTCTGTCAGATTACATCATAGTGTTTATGGTATGACCCAAAGTTGCATATTAGTGCAGTGAAAGACACAGCAATATTTAGAATTGCCAAAAAGAAAAAGAAATATATAAATGTTTGTAATTTAATTAAATTTAATCATAAAATAATGTTAAAAACTAGAATACTTAAGGAAATGAAAATCTTTTTTTTTTTTCAAGAAAATTATAGGCAGAGCTAAAATAGTATGAAATTAGGAAGAGCAGAGTTTAAAAAACAGTACACTAAACACATGAAAGGAGCTCAAAATACTCTCAGGATTTATGTAAATTATTGCTAAAATTTATTATGTATTTAAAAAATGTAAGGATGAGTTCTATTTAATCCCTTTGTTGAGTGCTTTTCTTCCATAGCATTAGTTTTAGTGTCCTCACTTGACTTGGTGTTGTTTTACAGTGGTATTCCATGCTGACTTCAGTAGATTTATTCTGTTTCTTGCCATGGTAAATTAAATTGAAATCTATCTCACTAAGCTTCTTCATTGCAAGTAGGGCTACTAAAGAAGCAGCGCCCTTTTGCAAGTTATTTTAAATGTTTATCTAGCATCTATTATGTATGTCAGTAACTTTTTTTCCAATCTGAATGTCAATGTTTATCTGTAAAAATAAATTAGGCATGTTGTGTGCATTATTTCCTCATAGAATTATTAAACTGGTTGTATAAGATCAATATTGGCATCCATATCATGTTGCAGCTTAGATATTAGCTAAATATTTCTTCTTCATGTTTCCCTAAAGGATCTTTCTGTACTAAGGAAATAACTAGTTTTATTAATCATTTGTTTGGTAGATACAAAGGGGAAAAAACGAGTTATTTATTTGAGTCAAGTCCTATTATTTAGATGTTCTTTTATTCTGATTATGTTGTGTGCCATTCCCCTTTTTGATTTCAGGTTCAATAGTACTAGTGAGCTAAGTAAATATTTGCATCTTCTAGTAACAACCATAAATTGCATTCTAATTATACTCTGCATTTATAAGACTTGAGAAGAATGTTAATGCATGCAGTTACATCAGTACTGTTTTAACAGAAACTTTTCACCATACAAATAAAGATTAGATGACAAAATCATCAAATTTTGTTTGTTTTGCATTAGAGGATTTATTAAAAAAGAAAAATTATGGCAAAACTGAAATGAATTAGAAATCCATTGGGGGGTGCATAGAATGATTCCACAACAGTAGAAAGTAACATTAGGAGATAAATCTTCACAGAAAGGGTGGTTAAGCACTGGAACAAGCTTCCCTAGGAAGTGGTAGAATCACTATCCCTGAAGGAGTTCAGTAAACTTGTGGATGTGGCACTCAGGGATATGGTTTAGTAGTGGTCTTTTTCAACCTTAATGATTCTATGGTTTTATGAAATGTACATCGAAAAGACCTTGCAAATATCTAAAATTGTGATAATTGATATCACTTTGCCTGAAGATTTATAGAATGATTTATCAAATATATAAAATAGAATGATTTATCAAATAATCTTCACTTGAGATTGGTTTAGACTAGATTTTGGCAGTTAATAATCATGAAAAACTTTACTATCTGCTTTCATTGAAGACCCCTAACATGAGTTGTTCCCTCTGATTCTTTGATTTAAAATTAATCTAAAATTACTAGTGAACTAAAACTCACAGTATTCATAATAGAACAACTGAAACTATGGGAGCTTATTTGGTCTTTTCACTAGCTTTTTGCTTGTTTAGTTGCTCGACTTTTAGTGGATTTAGAGATTAAAACATATAAATTAAATTTTTTCATTTTCTCTTTATAGTCTTTGTAACATTACCCTTTGAAACATGTAATATATATTTGTAAATACCTTTCATGTAACCCTTTAGAAAAGTGGTACAGTCATAATGGCCTGAATTAATATTAAAATAATCCTTATTAAACTGGAAAGAAATCACGAGTCCTTTATGTAAAATGATCTGAAACAGAAGGAATTAACAAGATTTTCAAGGGCTTTCTCAAGTTAACTTTTGTGTCACGTTGAATGTGTTCATTTTGTTTTCCATTGAAACAAAATGTTGGACTTTGAGGTTTTAATAGTTACTAAAGGAATACTATTTTTTTCATGATGACCAAATGGCTAGGTATGTTTGGATTCACCCCCAGAACTACATTCTGTAGCTTCTAGCCCCTTTTTTTTTTTTTTTTTTTTCTTTTTTTTTAATTTTATTTGGAAGCACTCTTGTTTGGGCACACCTATAGAAGCAGACAAAATAGACCAAGGTTCAGCTACAAGGGAGGTTAAAACTTGCATGGACTTTTCCTATTTTTCTTGTCCAGAATGTCAGTATCACAAGGCCTACATACTTTTTATGCTTTCCTTGATTCTATTTTTTTCTGGCCATCTGAACCAGCAACAGCACAGCTGCACTTTCTGCATGTTTAATCTGACCAGGAGTCTGACCCTTTGCTGCTGTTTAACCCCTGCCAGCTGCCAAGCCCCACACAGTTGCTCTCTCACTCCCCTGCCAGTGCGATCAGGGAGAGAATTTTCTGGGTAAAAGTTAGAAAACTCATGGATTGAGATAGAAAATGGTTTAAAAGGGAAAGCAAATGCTGCACACAAGCAAAACAAAGCAAGGAATAATTGATTCACTGCTTCCCATGGGCAGGCAGGTGCTCAGCCATCTCCAGTAGAGCAGGGCCCCATCAGATGTAACAGTGACTTGGGAAGACAAATGCCATCAGTGTAAATGTTCTGCCTCTTCCTCCTTCCCTCTGATTTATAGATTGAGCATCATGTCCCATGTTCTGGAATATCCCTTTGGTCAGTTTGGGTCACCTGTCCTGGTTGTGTCTCCTCCCAACTTCCCAAGCACTCCCAGCTTCCTTGCTAACGCGGCAGTATGAAAAGCAAAAAAGGCCTTGGCTCTCTGTAAGCCCTGCCCAGGAATAACAAAAACATGTCTATGTCTATTATGATCACTGTGTTCAAATCCAAAGCACAGCCCCATACCAGCCACCACTGCAAAAAAAATTAATTCTACCCCAGAGAGAACCAGCACACCTGTACAAAATACTTGGAAGTAACTTCAGCATTTCAGGATTTGCTTAGACATATGGTACATGCAAAAATCAGTTTTACAGTACATTTAGATGAAATTTATATGGACAGCACATTTCCATGAAAAAAATAGATCTGTGTGTAATTGTAATTGGTATAGAGAATAATGAGACAGTACCAAGGTAGCTCTGGTAGGAAGAACCTTAGTCTGGATTTTCTCAATTGAGCTGATAGAGGATTTGTGACCTCTCTATAATATAAGACTGAGAAGACAGTCTTATAGTATGAACACCCTTTAACTCAGGTTTAAAAAATGTATGAAGTTGTGTACCTTTTATTTAATAAAATAATTGAAAAATAGAAAAAATCCATGTTTAACAAATATCTTCAGACTACATTTTCTCTCATTTATATTAATGGATAAAGGGACAACTTTATTCTTTCCATCTCAAATCTGAAGTATTAATAAGCAAAAGGATGACAGCTTTGTAATTTTTATGATGCTGAATAGTTTTAACAATATTGAAAAATAATGAGGAAAAACCCCTAGGATTATAAAAAATCCTGAGCTATTGAAAAAAGTATGGCACGTTTGCCATCAGCATTTTGTGGAAGCAAATGAATGCATACATATGCAGGAGGTAAATCTTAAAAATAGGTGACATTTCTGAATCTACAGAAAAAAAGCATGTACTAGTAGTCTGAATTTTTTTTTTTCTTTATTTTCATATGCTTTACAGGCAGTTTTGGCTGTTTTCAATAAATAGTTATGGTGCTTGGCTCATATAACATGGAGAAATTAGAACATGAGAAAAAATCTTTGCAGAATATTTGTATGCAAAGTAACACAGTTATTTAAGTTACAAAAATTCCTATTGCATAGTGGAAAGAAGTGGACCACTTTAACAATGTAGACATAAGATAAGCATTGTTCATTAAATGGAACTACTCACTGAGAAATTTATGTTTTCACTCTAATAGCTGCACACAGCTTTAAGGTCACTGTGATGAGAGTGTCATTGAGAGATCTTCCTACGGTAAAAATAATTAGATTTGCATGGTCTTGAGATCAAATAATAGTAAAATTCTCTCATTTTCAGTGCCAGTTTTCAGGTTGTTGACTTTGCAAAGATCAATTGTAACATTATCAAATTATAATAGAAGTACAGAAAGAATAGTAAAACATCCTAGATTTAACATTCATTATATTGTAGAGCATAAATAAAAATACCTTCATTACCAATTCAGACTTGAAATACTGGCTGGCAGAAGTGCTTAGATACAGTGTTTAATCACAGACTATATATATAATATAGAAAAAAAGTCTCACTTCTTAACAACAAGATTTCCTTTTTCAAGTGAATATGTTTTGAACATAAATATTATTTAGGAGACTTCATTGCAACTCAACTCACTTATAATGAATCACGCTTTCAGGTGCTCAGTGGTCTCTCACCTTTAGCAATACCTTTATAAGCTAGCAGTGAATGTAGTCTCTTGGTTCTTTCCATCATGACAGACCATATGATTTAACACTTGATGTGAATCACATGACCCCTTTCTAAGTTTTTGTGTGACTATGTACACTGCAACATTAATTAGTAGATTCATTTTCCAAAATTGGGAATTAATGCCTGCTTTGCACAATGTAAACATGCAGAATGACTATGGATTTTGCATGTATGATTTAATTTCTCTATTTTCTCTTGATTCTTGAGTTCTTACTTTAATCTACATAATGATCATATGAATGCAGGTCTATGAACTGGGAAACCTACTGAATTCTTTCAGAAGGAGAAAATAAATACAAGTGGATTACTGCTGAATTTAGACAATTTTTTTTTTCTTTTTTAGTTACCTAATCTTAAGGAAAACTGAGTTGTACAAATGAATTATTGAAAATTTCAGATGCAGATCTTGTAAATATTTTTCCACTTTTATTCTTTGGTCTGTCTTTCGTAGAGTTGAAGCACTAGCAACTCTCTTAGTGGTATTGTCAATTTAGTATAGTGTGTGTTACATTAATTAATATTTTCCTTTGTTGCTTATTCCGTATGAAAATAATAATACCTTACTTAATACTTGGGACAGCTGCTAAGCAGAATATTGAACCATCACATCTAATTTCAACAAATAAAATCAAGCAGCTATATGTTAGGATTATCACAACTTGAACAACCACATGTCCAGTCTAAATCAGACAAGCTGAAAAATATACCTTGAAACTGACTATTGAGCATTTCCTTATTCCCCATTAATTTGAAAAAAAAAAAAAATTCAAAGATTAGCACAAGAATTTAAAGCATGGAAGATTTATCTACAAATTTCTGTTTACTTCCAAATGAAGTTTATTGAAGAGAAGTCAAGGCTTTTGTTTGTTTACATCTTTTTTTGTGAATATATGAATGCTGAAATCCAGCAGTCACTGCCATTGGAGGGCTGCTGATCTCCTATGGCAATTACCAGATGATCAGACACCAATTGCTTGTTGTCTTTCTTGTGGAAAATCAACTTTTCTATAAGCTCCTTAGTTCTTTCCTTCCCAAGCTATAAGGCTGCCATGTTCAAACAGTCACATCAGTGCAGTTGTGTAGTTAAAACTTAATTTAGAATTTAAGTGCTGCATAAGAAGAAAAGTGTTATATATGCTTCATCTCTGTTGCATCTACTTTTTCCATAAAATGATTTTTGCAATTTTTGTAAACACTTGGTCTCTTGTTCCTACATGCATCACAGGAATGGAAAAAACCACATTTGTATGTCAAAAGAAAAAGACAGCACCAACCAACCAACACACCAACCCACTCCTCAAACTCCCCTCCCTGGCCCTGCTATTACAGCTGGTGAGAGGGAAAACTCTTTCTTTGTGTGACAGAGGAGCAACAACAGTGAACTTCCCTTACTGCAAAGAGAATGCTAGGAATTGCAAAAGACTTTATGTCTATCTTGTGTATGGGGAATAATATAAAACTGCTGAATCAAGATGCTCTTTATAATGTATTACCATTGAAAGTTTTTGATCTTAGCATTAACCTTCAATACTATTTTTTTCCTAAGAGTTTGCTCAGTCAGAGTACCAAGAGCAAAGTCTTTCTTTCCTCTTGTCTCCTCCAAAACAATTACACTTGGCTTGTGTCATTTTAAAGTATGTAATGTAACTGCACAGCATAACCAAATCTATTTTAGAAAAGATTCTACCATTGGGGATCAACTTCAGCAGTATTTTTCTGTTAGTAATTCATACATTTTGCAACAGGCAATTTTTTGTGAAGCTCGTTTGCATACCAGAAAGACTAACATTCCTTAAAGCTATTCCTTTTTCCATTCCTTTCATTTTTGTATTACTACTATTGCACCATGAGTGCAACTGGTATTCTGTCATGATTATAATCACTAAGTAAAATATGGCTATACCAAGTATTTTTTATGAAATCAAGGGGATAGAATGAAGACATGCATCCATAGGAATATAAAACAATAACTTGAAATTAACAGACTTGGAAAGTTTATTTTTAGTGGTCTGAAAAGAGTAAGCCCAAGGCACACATTTTTAATTTATAAAATTCATTGAGTCAGGAAAGACATTCAGCATGATTTCTCTCCTGACACCACGTAATCTCCAGGTGCTCAGATCCCTTCAAACTACAGCTGCAAGGTTGCCAGTGTGCATATGCCCTAGGCTTGGAAATATCTGAGTAAATTGGGCATACTCTAGAGATGAGCTTGCACAACAAGTTAACTGTAAGGTTTCATTATTTATTTGTGCCTGACTTGTCTTTGTTCAGTTGCATCCCATGCCTACAGACTGTGCTTCAGTTCTCCAAGGCTGACATACTTAAGTGTGGCTTTTTAAAATATACATATTTTAACCAGAAGGGGGAAATCATCATTTAGGAATCCATCCCTGGTTTCTAATATTTTTAAGAAGCAAGTGTGGTAAATTTGCAGAGATGCTATAGTGTGTTTTCTGCCTACAGATTGGGAGGATAAGGCTAAGAATAGTGCCCAGTCCCACAGAGTTCTGTCTTATATGTTTGGTGTGCAAAAAGATTTTATCTGTTACCATTTGTGAGTGGATGTGGCCATAGGAAGGGCTTCTGTAGAACTGCACAGAAGGCTTAGCAGTTCGGTATTTTAAGATACCAAATAAAAATGCTGTGAGCATAGCAGAAATTCAGGTTCAGACTGAAGCTTTGTTAAGTTACAGATCATGTGAAAATGAAAACACAGGCATACTCCTTTCCAGTAAAATAAAATGGGTTTTCATCTGAGGTCTAAAGATCCAGCTTAGTGATGTGCTCAGAACTCGCAAACATTCCTTTGATTAGGCAGCTCATCATATTCACTTGGCTAAAGCATGTCAGCTTCTGTAACCAGCAGCATACCATCAATATTTTCAGCGCCAGGTATTTTTGCTGTCTGATAAAGAAATTCACAAAAGTACACAAGTAGCAGAATGAGGAATTATATACTTAGAAAAAGAGGGATTCCCAACAGTATTATATTGCTGCATGCTTACTCAAATAAACAAGGAATGGCTTCCCGTCTTGACCTTATGTCACAGCACAAATACCCAAAGGAAGGAGATAGGAAAGGAAAGAAAGGCATGGGAAATGATTCAGCTGGCATTACTGCCCTAAGTGATAAGAGAAAGCCTTAAAATGCTGCTTACAATATATTTCATTTGTATCCCCAAGTCTACACATTTTATTCATTTTGGAAGTGGTAGGAACTGGGAAGATTGCTTTTTCCACATAGCTGCTTTATTTTGATTCACTACATATAATTATTTGTTTAGCAGATATCTAATATTTTTGGCTTTTGAGGAACAAATCTATAACAATTTTTCTGAGTGGAACTTTTTTCAGTTTTATTTGTTCTGTAAGCTCTTTTAGTTTGTTAGGATTTTTTCTAGTTGTTATCCATGCTTGATTTATAAATGTATCCAGCTTAATAAATGAGCTGTTAGAAGTATATTTTACTGTCCAATTCTGATAAGAAACTGTGGCCTGGTAAACCACAGGTCTTACTAAAGAAATACAAAGATAAAATAACACACACAGTCTATGCATTAATGATACAGAGGACAAACTATTGCAAAATTCCATACAATACCAAAAAAAAAAATACTGAAACAACACAAGGGCATTTAAAGATACACAGTTGGAGAGTTTAACCCTTTCTTCTCTGGTTGCTGTGAACCTTTGGCCAGGTCCTGTTGAAGCAGAGAATGCTGTGCCTGGAGGGTAGCATGTTTCCTCTTTGCTTACGAGTTCAGACTGCATGTACACTATCTGAGGTTCTAAAACAGATCAAAACCAGGAGTCACCTTCTGCTTCAGGTACATGTAAGATTTTAAAGGCTCATATCTTTGCTGGCATGTCTCAGAGAGCGTGGCTGCATAATTCTCCAACAGCATCATCCCAACTGTTGTCTTCTAGTGAACTGATTAGCTATGGCCTAGGAGAAACCTGGGCTTTTGACTTTGCAGCCTGTGATGACTGCCCAATCTCTTGCTGATTTCCCTAACACTGGCACTGGAAGATCTGTGCAAGTCTGTTGGCTAGATGGATCTGTTTCTTCACATGGAAATTCTGTATGATCATCATGTGGTTGCAGAAATAGCATATTCTTCTACTTTATGCCAGCATCTCCAGCTGAGAAATGCCACTTTTCAGTAGCTTCTAGAAAAGGAGAGCGATAGGAGTCCAAAACACTGGAAACTCACTATACTTATTTTCTCTTCCACAGCAGGAAGCCTGGCAATCATGGCTGTGACTGTGCTGGATGTGATAACTTTACTTTGACCTCCATCCCAGAAGCCCTGAAGGTACTAAAACCTCGCCTGCTGTATTCCCAGTTCCTTCATGATGCCAAAGCAATTCCGAAGTAGCAGCACAGCTATGAAAGGACTCATGGCTTGTGACTGCAATTTCAGAGGATAGAGAAGTGTCAAGTGCAACTCATAGGAAGCTTCCACCTCCATAACGTGTATAGCCACACCTTGGACATAGGGCTCCAAACTGGACACATTTGACAAGGGCTACATCATGCTATAGAAATAGGGAGAGAAAAACATCTGAGTCTGGGATTGTTTCAAGTGGGTTTGTGTCCATCCTAAATAATTATGATAGACAAACACATTTTTTTAAAAGACCATTTTTAATCCCCAGTTTTAATCCCCATTCTGTGATTGAAGCAGAGTTGTTTGAATAAAGATATATTAATTTCTGTCCCTTCCCACACTTTTCAGGTCCTTAAAGAGGCTGAGAGAACTTTCTGAAAGCATCTTTCCTTTCTAAAGCATTCTAAATTTAAATTGGAGGACAGGCAGTATTATGTACCATCAACTTTTTGAAAAGTATCCAAAGTTATTTTTACATTATAACAACTAGGTATACTTATATCTTTTCTGCACTGCCAGCATGAGTTGGAGGAATGACAGACTTGAGATGTGCAGAAATTTAACCCAAGAAAAATATGTACACATATAACAAACACAAAATCCAGGAAGATTTATAAAACTAGTTTTAAAAAAAATCATTACTGAGCATAAGTAAATTTCCTCCTCCATGCACACTGTGTTTTTTAAATCTTAACCCTTTTACAAATAATTTTGAAATAGGTGTATGTAAGAGTAAAATAAGTTTGCATTTGACTGCAGATGCCTAGCAGAAGCAGGAAATTATTTTGTTTAACTGATCTGCTAATTATCTGCAAAAATAATAAAACTCATGCATTTGAAATACAAATTCACCAAAGTAATCTTCTGGGGTTCAGGCAATTACAGGCTCATTAGCATTTCTCCTCAGTCTCATAAAACTGAGGTGATAGGTAAGAAGAAGAAAAAAAGTAAAAAAAAAATCAGTAAAGCAAAAAAGTTCCTGAGATGTGTGTTGGACTTGTTCTGTCAAATTATTAATAATTCTCTGTCTTCTTCTTCCCTTCCTCCCTGTCTCTCCAGTAATTCTGATAACTAGTGATTATTTCTGTGGGAAGTCTAATGATGACAGAAATTATCTACAAAATCCCTCAGACCTCATACACTAACTGCAAAATGAATACTATGCAATAACCATTATTTCTCAGAGAATTGCTGAAAAAAATTGTAAAGTTTTTAATAAAAAGCCATGAACTTTTCAGTATACATGCAACTGGGAGGAGGAGGTTAGCATTTGATAAAAAACACAGACTATGAAATGTTACAAAAAAATCAAAAGTTTAACTTAATAGTACTATTTTAGACCAGCTTTTATTTCACTTTAGTTGTTTTGTCAGTTTGCAGAAATCATGTGCCAGTTCAGAAGTACCTGTCTTAATTGCTAGCTGACTAGCTGTCTATAAATAGGGCCTGGCAGGAATGAACCATTTTCACATCATTTGATTTCAGTCTCTTAACACAACGTAACGTTATTTCCCTTTGCAAGTGAAATACATTTAAAATTTAGGCCTGATCAAAGACCAGTCAACTCTAAGGGAGTTTTGATGCCCCTTTTTTTTTTTTTTTTTTTTTTTGTCTGCATGGCAGTTTCTCTATAAGTCTGTGGTACAAAATATCATGTTATTAAGGAGATAATCCCCCAATAGATTTGCTAAACGGAAACAACAAAACCTTATCTTTGCCTGAACATGGTATATAAAAAAAAAAAAAAGAAAAAGTAAAAGGGGAGAACAGAACCACAGTTTAAAAATTTGAAAATAAATTTCATCATGTGTCACAGAATGCTTCAGGTGGCAGCTTAGTAGCTGACAACACAGCATGCAAATAAGTGATTTGCTTTACAAAGATCTGCAAAAGAGAGATATACCTCAGCTGAAGTTTGTAAGCTTCCCACATTTTTATCTTTAAAAACCCAATAAGGTTCAGATTTTGCTTATGTATTGGAAGCAAATACCATTAAAATCACAATGTCATACCTTTCTCCATTTGGAATCAAAGGTAAAATGCTTTGTAACATAACCTGTTCACTAACTCATAAAAACAAAAAATAAAGCAAAGTTTAGCTGCCAATGAGGTTCAAGATGAAGAGTGACTTTAATTCTTTCCAATCAGGATTTGTTGAGAGTGATGACAGTATATGACTTTTACTTCTTAGCTATTTTATTGACTTAATAATTCATTCTTAAATCTCTCTAACTGAAAAGTGTGAGTTATTCTGCTTTTGTTGGTCTTCTTAAGTCTATAGAATTCAAGTCATGACTGACAGAGTCCAAAGGGATGGGTATGTACTTATTAACAGATAGACAAGAAGAAAAAAAATTAAATCATGGGTAAATTGCTGTGGACACAATAAAATCTACCCAGTCTGTGGCCACTCTTAACTGAAGTAAAATTCAGCCATTTAAAGGATACAAATGCTGGCATGTATTTAATATCTTTTGCTTTGAGGACACGGAAGAATTTAAATACTGTACAGGAACAGCTCTTCCTCTCTAAGTAAGCACTTCTCTTCCCTGAACACTCAGGAAAGTCAATCAGAATGGCCAACCTGGTTAGTTTAGACTTATTTCAGAAGTTATGGAGTTAATAAAGATAAATCAAATTAGTGTGCACACAAAAAGTCAGTGCAGATAACCAATCAATTTTAAATTCACCCCCCCAATTTAATTTAGGTTGATTTTAGCAAGTATCATCAGGACACTGCCTTTCTAC